>CM074768.1:2133721-2201804 GCA_037355855.1 Pseudo-nitzschia pungens
AACCCCAACAACCCAACCCCAACAACCCCAACCCCAACAACCCCAACCCCAACAACCCCAACAACCCCAACCCCAACCCCAACAACCCCAACCCCAACCCCAACAAACCCCAACCCCAACAACCCCAGCAACCCCAACCCCAACAACCCCAACCCCAACGTTTTCGAACCGTGTTTTTCAAACGACAACAACGCTTTCGAACAACACGAACGGTGTTTTTTTTCGAACGACGCTTTCGAACAACAACCGTGCTCTCGAACGATAACAATCCAGCGCTCAACAACATATAACCTCCACTGAATTTCCGAATACAGCTGAACTAACTCCTGTATTTCCCCAGGCATATAAACTTCCTGTTCCTGGATCTTGTCCTATTCCTGGATTTTAATCCATATCTCATCGAATTTCGAAATTCTATACCCACAGTCCCTTCCAATCCATTCCAACTGCAGCCCGCACCAGATTCAATCCCAGCACGATGTCAGACGACCACGGTGATTTCTTTCCCTCATTTGACCCTCAAGTCACACGCATCCTCCGGACATTTTTGCGCCGTGAGAAAGAAGATGATGATATCATCTGTGATGCCCTTCGATTCGTTAACTGTACCACCTGGCCCGAATTTCGACTCCTCTCCTACGACCTCATCTCTTGCCTCGACTATGACCTTTACGGACGCCGTGTCCCCCTTCCCCCATGTCATGTCTATTGCCTCAATACCCTTGCTGCGTACATGATCCACCTTAATGACACCATCGGTCCACGGGCTTCCTGGGATATCACCAATTATCATGCCAACGCCTTTCGTCAATTCCGAAAGACATACCGGCCACCACTAACGTTTACACTACGTCCTCCAATTCGAGTAAAGGGTTCTCCATTTCGAACAACGGTCCCTGCACCTGCTTCGGTCCCTGCACCTGCTTCTGCTCCTACACCAATTCGAGCACAGGTACCAGTTCGCGCCAAGGTCAATACACCTGCTTCTCAAACTGCACAAGTCCCAGTTCGCGCCAAGGTCAATGCACCTCCATCGACACCTGGCCTGGAAGCTCTCGTAACTGCAATACTACGTCCTCCCGTTCGAGCACAGGTCCCAGTTCGCGCCAAGGTCAATGCACCTGCTTCTCAAACTGCACAAGTCCCAGTTCGCGCCAAGGTCAATGCACCTCCATCGACACCTGGCCTGGAAGCTCTCGTAACTGCACCGACACGTGCTCCAGCCCGGGCACGTCCCCCGGCCCGTGCGCCTGCTTATGCAACTGCATCGACACCAGGCCTGGCAGCTCTTGTACCTGCACCTGCTTCTGCAACTGCCCCGACACCTGCACCGGCAGCTCTTCCAACTGCACTGACCACTGCACCAACAACTGCACCGCCCACTGCACATAACACTCCACTGGCAGGTCCGGTGACAGCACCAACACCTCTCCTGACACTTACTGCAACCGCGTCGGCATCACCTTTGGCACAGGCCTCACTGCTTCCAGCACCAGCATCCCCAACGGTCCCTCCGTTGCTGCTTCCTGTCCCTCCGTTGCTGCTTCCTGTTCCAATCCAGGCACCTGTATCACTCCTCCCTGCTCCCATCCCGGCTCTCGAGTCTTCCAATACACTTCCTGCCTCTGCACTCCTGTCTGATCTGTCTTCTCTGCTCCCTTTTGGTTTGGCTGCTGGGATGCCCTCTGCATGGCATACCATTACCCTACGACACTGTGATGCCATCATCGTGCAGTTGTACCACCTTTTCGATCACCCTTCTTGTCTGATTTCATCCTCGTTCTTTCCCCTTCAGTTATCTGGGGCGACATCATGAGACAACTTTGCCGAAGAACTGCTGGATACACTATACCCCTTGCCTACTGCTTGTTCACATGGGGCGTACATTGATACACTCCAAACATTGCTTGCTCACTTGGGGCGTACATTGATTCGATAACACAACATGATTGCAGCTCAATCCGATCGAAGCCCAATACGATCGCTTGCTACGATAGCTTGATCAGCCCAGTATGATCGCAGCTCAACACGATTGATTGCTCGGATAAGTGACCACGAAGTCTGATCCATCCAAGAACCTCCAGGAACCATACTCATCGAATCCAAACCGACAGCAGCACATTCGTTTGATGATACAATACGAACGAAGCTCAATACGATTGATTGCTACGATAGCCCCATTCAACCGCTAGATCAATACGATCGAACATCAATACAATCAATTGGTCGCTGCTCCATTCGACCGCTCGATCAATACGATCAAACATCAATACAATCGATTGGTCGCTGCTCCTTTCGACCGCTCGATCAATACGATCGAACATCAATACAATCGATTGCTCGCTCCGATGCTCATTCCAACTGAAACTCAAGCTCGAAGATCAATATGTTTGCTTGATACGATAGCCCAATACGATTGACGATCAATCGATTGACCCATACGATCGATCGCTACGATAGCTCAACGTGATCGAAGATCAATACAATCGATTGCTACGATCGCTCAACGCGATCAAAGATCCATACGACCGAGCATCAAGCTCAGCTCAAGAAGGTCGATACGATCAATTGCTCCAATAGCTAAGCTCCATATGATCAAAGCTGAATACAATCGATTGATCTACTAGCTAACCTCAATGCGATCGAAGCTCAATACGATCGATTGATACGACGGCTCATTACAATTCATTGATAAGATCGATTGCTACGATCGATTGCTACAATACAATCGATTGGAATCCAATAGACGACCAATCCGATCGCTTGCTATAATCAATTGCTACAATCCGATCGACCAACACGATCGATCAATATGATCCTTCCGCAATTGCTACGATACCTCAATCCATACATACAATCGATTGCAACGATAGCTCAATACGATCCAAGATCAATCCGATCGATTGCTCCAATATGTTCGATTGCAATCCGATAGAAGATCAACATGATCGATGGATACACTACGATCGAGTGCTATAATACCATCGATTGCCACGATCGATTGCTACCATACGATCGATTACTACGATCGATTGATGATCGATTGCTACGATCGATTGCTACGATCGATTGCTACGATCGATTGCTAAGATAGCTCGATCAGCTCCGTATGATCGCAGCTCCATACGTTCGATTAACCCATTACGACGAAGCTCCACACGATCGATTGCTACGATACGCGTTCACGACGTCTGATTCATCCAAACTCCAGGAATCATACTCATCGAATCTAAGCACTCACTCGCAGCCAGCCTCAACAACAGCAACACAAACACCATCCACACGGCTGTTTGTCTCTATTGTTGTTCCTGTATTACAATTCGATCCTGCTTTAATTTCAGCCCCTGTTCTTCCCCATTCGATTATCTGGGGCGATTCAAGAAGATACCCTCGCTGAAGAACAGCAGCACATTCATTATATGACCAATCCAACCGAAGCTTGCTCAGATTGATTGCTATAGTACCAACGAAGATCGATACCACCGATTGCTGCTCAAATGCTACGCTCGATTGCTACGACCGGATGCTACAATACGATCGATTGGAATCCAATAGCAGACCAATACGATTGCTACGATCGATTGCTACAATACGATTGATTGCTACAATACGATTGATTGCTACAATACGATCGATTGCTACAATACGATTGATTGCAATCCGATACAAGATTAATACGATCGATTGCTACGATCGATTACTACACTACGTTCGATTGATACACTACGATCGATTGATAAACTACGATCAATTGCCACGATCGATTAGATACAATCGATTGCTACAATACGCTTGGTTGCTACAATACGGCCGCTCAATACGTTCGATTGCTACAATACGATTGATTGCTCCAATACGATCGATTGCTCCAATAGCTCGATCAGCTCAGCAGCACGATCGAAGCTCAATACGATTGATTGATACGATAGCTCCATACGATTGACAATCAATATGACCGCTCCATACGATAGAAGATCAATACGATCGATTGCTACGATCGATCGCTATAATACGATCCATCCATACGATCGATTGCTACGATAGCTCAATACAATCGAAGCTCAATCCAATCACAGACTGAATACGATCGAAGACGGATACGATCGAAGATGGATACGATCGAAGATGGATATGATCGACGATGGATACGACCGACGATGGATACGATTGACGATCCTCCCACCATTGCTACGATGGCTCAGTACGAGCGATTGCTACGATCGATAGCTCAATACGATCGATTGCTACGATCGATTGCTACAAATACGATCAATTGCTACGATCGATTGCTAAGATAGTAACTTGATCAGCTCAGTATGATTGCAGCTCAATACGATCAATTGCTAAGATAAGCGTCCACGAAACTTGATCAATCCGAACTCAAGAAATAACAATATCTACGTTCGCTCGACATGATCACAGACCAAACAACACTCCATCACGCGCACCAATCCAACCAATGTTTGTGTGTCACAGTCACCATGTCCATGAATTCAGAGCACGCTCATCTTGCTCCTGCAATCATGGATGGGGCGTATTAAATTGTAACCATGACACCTTTCATACCTGGACCTAATCCAGTCCACAACATGGGGCGCACCTCCAAGCTCTGCGAGCTTATATTGCTCAACAACACGGGGCACAACTCAAAGCTCTTCGAGCTGATATTGCCCAACAACATGGGGCGCTACTTCAAGCCCTGTGCATTACTCATCCATATGGGGCGCAATCTCTGTGCTATTGCCCATCCTTACATTCAACATGGGGCGCACTCCCTGCGCTATTGCCCAATCTCCCATTCAACATGGGGCGCATCCTCTACGCTATTGCCCATCCTTCATTCATGGGGCGCAGAGCTTTGCGCTATGTGTGTTACGGTTCTTATGTCCATGAATACAGAGTAAGTTCCTCTTGCTCCTGCAATCATAGATGGGGCGTGTTAAATTGTAACCGTAACACGATTCATGACTGGATTCAATCCAGTCACACGTTGAATATTTTTATGCACGTATCGTGCACGAATATAGTTTCCTACTGGGTTCCAGTACTGCTTGTACACGAACAGCAAGCAGAACCCCTGGTAGCACTAACAAGACAGCAACGTCGAATCCTCGACAAGCTTGCTGTCCTCACATCTTTAGTTTAACTCTGATTTGAATACCTTGATACTTACATCCTGCTCATCCAGCAGCTCCTTGTAGAACTACAAGCCTAAGATCTAACTGACTGAGCCCAGAAGTGGTAGTTAGAATAGATCTGGTCGATTCGTTTGATCGGCCGTAGTGGTGAATCCGAGACTATCGATAGAACAGACCGGCACCTCAACCGGTTTGCATGCCTTTGCTCTTGCTGTATATCTCCAAGCTTGCCCTGGGATCTATCAGCTTAAACCAGTTTCAGCTACATTTTAACAGATCCAACTCCTCCTTATAATACTTGTATTGGTGAGTAAAATCCTCCATCCGTGTTGGTTCTTCATTGACTGTAGTTCTTGGGGGTCTTGGATCCACAACTAGGCCTTTGTTTTTATACTTCTTGAGATATCCAAGTATGTATCTTGCCATTTCAAGGTGATTCCTTCTGGGGCTCGCTGAAAATCTGGATAAGGAAGATACTGCATACGTGATATCAATTCTCCCGGTCAGCACTACCCATTGACACAAACCTATGATATGTTGAAATTCCTTGTGCTCTGTTACATCCAGGAATTCGGATGTATCCAGTTCCGGTCTGCAATCTGGATGCATGGGGACATGGTTTGGGTGAAGGGTGAGTCCATGCTTGATTTCATACTTCCTTAGAACTTCTGTGATGTAAGATCCCGAATTGAGAAGAATCCTACCATCCTTGATTTGTCTCACGCTTGTTCCAAGATAGTACTGTGGCTTTTCTTCAATATTTCTGAGGGCAAATTCTTGTTCAATGAGTGCGATCCAGTTCTCAGGTTTCTTTGCAACAACAATCAAATCATCCACATGAGTTGCAATGTAACAATACCCCTCCCCTTCAGGCTCTGGGCGCATCCATAAATCAGGGTCTGCGCGCGATGGTCTGAATCCTAAACCTGCAAGTGTATCAGCAAAGAAATCCATGTACGCTCTGCTGCTTCCAGCAAGACCATACAAAGCGCGTTGTATTTCAACTTTGCAACCCTTGTTTTTGCCAAAAACATCATCTGCCCAACACCATACCTTCTCTTGGTTAGGGGCTGTAGGGAATGCATTCCCCACATCTGCTGTCATTAAATCAAGCTTCTGGTGCTGTGCAATTAGGAATAGCAGGAATACAGAGAGACTGTCCACTTGGCTGGAATAAGTGTTGACATGGCTGGAGTCAACCAAATGCCCTCCTGCAACTAAACGTGATTTGTATCTTCGGTCTTCGCTCTTTACATCCCAGATCATTTTCAGCTTGACCTCTTGCCATCCTTCAGACTCTGGGAATTCTGTTGCCGGGTCGTGGAATTTGAAACACTCCAATCTCTCTAAATTTTCCATTTCCTTGTCAATACTCTCTTGCCATTTCTTATTTCCAGCTTCTAGATCAAACTGCACACACTGCTGATAGGTGTTTGGAATCTTGATGCCAAATTTCTCTCGTTGCTTCTTTGCTGCAAGCCGTTGATTTCTGGATAACAATCTTTTCTTTTTCTTACTTGGATTTTGCATGGCACGTCGAAGTTTCTTTGGGAGTTTGACACGTGCTCTTGCTTGTGGTCTTGGCTGCACCCTTCTCATTCGTCTGATAATGTTACTGTTTTCCTTCAAAATTGAGTCAGCCCATGTACCCAATGGTCCACTTGAACGCCTGCTGCTGTTTTCCACAATGTACATCTTGATGTATTTGGCACAAGCAATTGGTTGGTCTTTTTGCAGGACTGTGAGTGGGATGTCCATTACCACAGTTCCAACATCAGTGACAAACTGAGCCTTGAAAATCAACATCCCTTCTTGCCAATGGTGGTTCAGAATCTTTCTAAATTCACTGTTCAAGTTCTTGTCAGTACTTTCAAGAATATCCAGGTGAGACTCTGCATTGTTGGTGCAATCCAAATCTTTTGGTAGGGCTTCTTCTTCGTCGGGTTCAGCATCCTCTTCTTCAGTTGCATCATCATCTAAATCATCTTGGTCTTCCAGATCTTCTGGGACGTCACCATCCTTGGTTTCCAAATTCTGTTGCAGGAAATCCTCCAAAGTGCTCGTAGAGTGTTCCATGCCAGTTGAATCAGCTGCAAATTCTTCCCCTGAAACCAAGATGGGGACCTCATCAGTGCTTTCTATGATAGTCCTTTCCTTTTCAGCAACAGTCAGTTCAAATCTGGCAGTGTTGGGATCGTCGTTGAGGACTTCTTTGTCAGTTCCAATATTCTCCCTCCTGGTTCTGACAACTGAGCGCATGAGGATCTGGCGCTTGGTCTTCTTAGAATCTGGTTCAGTTAAAATGTAGTATGTCATGGCGTCGCCACATGAATCAGCAAAAGCTAAAAATCTCCCCTTCAACATGCTTTCTTTTGGCGTCTTGTTCTGGGGTTGATAGTACCAAATAGGCTCATAGAAATGGAAGCGCAAGTGTGAGATATCAGGAGTCCATCCATGTGAGACTTCGGATGGGGTTTTCCAATTCAAGGATGCACGAGAACAAACATTATTCACTTGGCAAACCCATTTTGCACACCAATGAGCCAAGGATTTAGGAGCTTTGAACATTGCCAAACAGTTAGAGATCATCTTGCTAAGTCTCCCCCATTCTGGTTCAGCCGGATTTTGGTGTGGGTGATATGGTTGGCTTGTCCTGGATCTAGTGGCAACTCTAGCTTCCCGCAACACTTCACTCCACTTCACACCTGTCTCTGCTTGCGCATTGTCACTGATCATTGTATCTGGGGCACCATGCTCTCTGAGATAATCCTTCAAGGCAGTGGTACATTGGGACACTTGTTTTAGTGGATGAAAAGACCACTTCTTGGACTTCACTCCAGAGAAAAACTGACCACCATTATGGCCTTGGCTGGTCTTTTCAGAGAAAAAGGTATAATCTGTGGCAACTGATTCATTTTGTCGTGGGTAATGAAAGCCTCTGAAACGCTTCCTATAGTGCTTCCTGGGGATGTCCCTGTTCTCTTCTTCAATCTCTGTATAGAATTGGGTTGTATTTTCCAGAGTCTTCTTTACCACCCTCTCAGGGAGCATTGCCATTCTCTTCCTTAGTTCCAGCATGGGGAGTTGGCCGAAACTGAACTTCTGAAACTTCCTCTTGCGCCTGAGCATAGGGTATTCCCTGAGGTCTGGTGGTGCTGGGGAATTCAACTCAAACAGCTCCAAAGACTCCATGTCACCTTCTGTTGGTTTTGATAGCTTGAAAAACACCTTCTCTTCATCATGCCAAAAGGGTAGGAACGTTGTCCCGATTTTGATACCACAGTCTGGATATTGAGGTTGCACTCCAACTCTCACGCCATGATCTCCCATATCCATGGATGTTAACAAAGACTCTCCTTCAGTGCTGTCCCGGTCTTCAGTGATAAAAGTTGCATAGTGGACCAATAAAAGAACTGGATCTTCTCTCCCGGGAACTGTTGCTTTGGTCACTGCACTCACAACTGGGTGTCCATCCATAACATCACTGGACATAAATGGTTTCACTGCTGAGGTCAATCCTGTCTCTCCTCCAACTCGGATCCATGCCTTCTCGGTCACCGTAGGTCTATTCCCACCTCCACTATCCATAAGGGCAATATTTTCTCCTTTGGAGATTTTCATGGGGAACCTTCTGGTTGTTTTCACCTTCAGTCTCTGGCTGCGTCGGGGCGTTGTTATACTGGTTGAAACCTGCTGCGGCTGCGCTTGTGGCTGCTCTTGCTGCTGCGCTCGTTGTTTTTCTTGTTGCTGCAGCGTCTGCATCTCTTCTTGCTCCTTCCCCTTTTCAACCATGTAGAAGCGCACTGCTTTGAGAGGCACACTCCCGACGGGAAATAATTCGGATTCATCGATCGAGCCAATACTGTGTGCGTCGGCGTCATCATCGGCGTCGGGGACTGCTGGTGGAGCGGCATCAGATACTGCTGGTGGAGCGGGAGGCCCAGGGAGTGGGGGAAGCTTGACGTCGGGCTCAGGCACTTCTGCAACAGGCACGGTGGTATCTAACATCACACGACGGACACGACGAGGACGACCACCACTTCGGCCATACATGCGTCTGGGAACATCGGTATTGCCCATGCCATCATCTTTGGGCGCTCCTATCTTGATACCATTGACAGGGCTGGGGAAATCATCTGGTGGATACTTGTGACGTACAGCGTTGTTATATTTGAGGACATAGGTACGTTCAGAATCTTGTAAGTTTCTCCACGTCTCTGGGGGAATCCTGAGAATACCAAGCATATTAGGGTGGAGTGTAGTGCCACCCAAAGAGAGGGTTCCTTGTTGGCCCATTTGTCCATCGATACGCCGGCGCTTTCCCTCGTACTGAAGCTGGAATGCCAATTCTTGGCGGCGTTTAGCTTCAGCACGACGGGCAATCCCTTTCCGAATATTCGCTTGTTCTTGCTTACGGAGTTTCAGGACAAGTTCTTTCAGGGTCAGGGTGGACTGATGTTCCACCATGCTGTTTGTGGTATAGTCCAAAGAGGAGTCATGGATATTCTGGATGAAGAGGCTCTTTGCTTCGCATTCGCGGATACCAAAATTGGGGATACGGTGGAGCTCGTAGTAAATCAACTCGAAACGGTTGATATAGTCTGCAATATCACCACCTTCGTACAATTTGACGTTCGAGAGCTTTAGACGGAGCGTCTCGGCATGGGATTCTTGTTGAGATTTGGAGTCGTACCAATTAAGGAGTTCGTTCCATGCACCATGTCCGTCGGTCTCGTCTCGGTATTGGTTGACCTGCGAATAGGCCCGCCCATTGCATGTGGCCGCTGCGATGGTGGAGTATAAGACATGGTTTCGGTTTGGATCCTTGTCGGCTTCCTCTCTGCTGTTCATAACCTTTTTGAAGCCAGTACCGTATAACACACTCTCCGCTTCAGCTTTCCATTTGACCCAGTTCGATTGGCATCCATCGAATGTCTTCACGTCTCCCACACGGAGTGTCTGAAACCCTTCGCGTTCTTCTTTCTTTTCGAGTTCCTTCTCTAGTTTCGTGATCTTGTCTCGTAGGGTCTCTTCAGTACTCATGGGTTGGGGTTTAATGGTAGGTGTGAACAACCATTTGATTGCTCCTGTAATCGCTTGGGTGAAAGAGAAGGGTTGGTATGTTTCGTTGGTGTTGACGGATAGGTCGGCGGCGAAGGACATGTTGGAATATATATTTTATTTTATTTTATTTTTTTTTTTTTTTTGAAGATATGTCGGTAGGTAGTTAGGGTATGATCGTGTTCCAGTTAAAAAAATAAAAAGGAATTTTCGATCGTGCGTCAGTTGAATAATTCGTGTGGTAGAGTAATTTTATTGCGATCTGCGACTGTTAATCAACAAGTTGTATAACTGGAAATTATGAGCTCTTATCATTCTATCGATCTAACATGTGTTCTCTCTCTTTTACATGGTCGCTCGTGATAAGTGTGTTTGTTGCTCCATTCTTTATCTTCTTCAGTTAATACTTCAACCGTGTTCTTTGGTTGTGTTCTTTGGATACTTCAATATCTTGCGCACCTCTGGGCGCGCTCTGTTTCTACGCGCGGTACTGTTGCGCTCACTGTCTGTTTCTACGCGCGTTACTGTTGCGCTCACTGTCTGTTTCTACGCGCGTTACTGTTGCGCTCACTGTCTGTTTCTACGCGCGGTACTGTTGCGCTCACTTTCTGTTTCTTATTACTTAACAACCTTGTTCTGTGTTGTTTCAAGTCATTCTCATCTGCATACACATACCAATACACAACAAGAAACAAGCAGTCACCAAACATGTTAACATCATCAACAAATCAATACACACATACACACAAAACATTCACAAACCTCCATTCTTTCACACCTCAAACAAAAAACACAACATCTTCACTCACCCAAATATAGATGTCTCAAGCCTGTCAAATACTCAATCTCAGAAGCAATGGTTCCACTTAACTCATTCCCATCTGCATAAACAGACCAATACACAACAAGAAACAAGCAGTCACCAAACATGTTAACATCATCAACAAATCAATACACAAATACACACAAAACATTCACAAACCTCCATTCTTTCACACCTCAAACAAAAATCACAACATCTTCACTCACCCAAATCTAGATCTGTCAAGCCTGTCAACAACGCAATCTCAGAAGGAATGCTTCCACTCAAGTCATTCCCATCTGCATAAACATACCAATACACAACAAGAAACAAGCAGTCACCAAACATGTTAACATCATCAACAAATCAATACACACATACACACAAAACATTCACAAACCTCCATTCTTTCACACCTCAAACAAAAAACACAACATCTTCACTCACAAAAATTGACATATTGCAAGCCTGTCAACAACCCAATCTCAGAAGGAATGCTTCCAGTCAAGTCATTCCCATCTGCATACACATACCAACACACAACAAGAAACAAGCAGTCACCAAACATGTTAACATCATCAACAAATCAATACACAAATACACACAAAACATTCACAGACCTCCATTCTTTCACACCTCAAACAAAAATCACAACATCTTCACTCACCCAAATTTAGATATGTCAAGCCTGTCAACAACCCAATCTCAGAAGGAATGCTTCCAGTCAAAAAAATCCCATCTGCATACACATACCAATACACAACAAGAAACAAGCAGTCACCAAACATGTTAACATCATCAACAAATCAATACACACATACACACAAAACATTCACAAACCTCCATTCTTTCACACCTCAAACAAAAAACACAACATGTGCACTCACCCAAATTTAGATATGTCAAGCCTGTCAACAACCCAATCTCAGAAGGAATGCTTCCAGTCAAAAAAATCCCATCTGCATACACATACCAATACACAACAAGAAACAAGCAGTCACCAAACATGTTAACATCATCAACAAATCAATACACACATACACACAAAACATTCACAGACCTCCATTCTTTCACACCTCAAACAAAAATCACAACATCTTCACTCACCCAAATTTAGATATGTCAAGCCTGTCAACAACCCAATCTCAGAAGGAATGCTTCCAGTCAAAAAAATCCCATCTGCATACACATACCAATACACAACAAGAAACAAGCAGTCACCAAACATGTTAACATCATCAACAAATCAATACACACATACACACAAAACATTCACAAACCTCCATTCTTTCACACCTCAAACAAAAAACACAACATCTTCACTCACCCAAATTTAGATATGTCAAGCCTGTCAACAACCCAATCTCAGAAGGAATGCTTCCAGTCAAAAAATTCCCATCTGCATAAACAGACCAATACACAACAAGAAACAAGCAGTCACCAAACATGTTAACATCATCAACAAATCAATACACACATACACACAAAACATTCACAAACCTCCATTCTTTCACACCTCAAACAAAAATCACAACATCTTCACTCACCCAAATATAGATATGTCAAGCCTGTCAAATACCCAATCTCAGAAGGAATGCTTCCAGTCAAAACATTCCCATCTGCATAAACAGACCAATACACAACAAGAAACAAGCAGTCACCAAACATGTTAACATCATCAACAAATCAATACACACATACACACAAAACATTCACAAACCTCCATTCTTTCACACCTCAAACAAAAATCACAACATGTGCACTCACAAAAATTGACATATTGCAAGCCTGTCAACAACCCAATCTCAGAAGGAATGCTTCCAGTCAAAAAAATCCCATCTGCATACACAAACCAACACACAACAAGAAACAAGCAGTCACCAAACATGTTAACATCATCAACAAATCAATACACACATACACACAAAACATTCACAAACCTCCATTCTTTCACACCTCAAACAAAAATCACAACATCTTCACTCACCCAAATTTAGATATGTCAAGCCTGTCAACAACCCAATCTCAGAAGGAATGCTTCCACTCAAGTCATTTCCAGCTGCATAAACATACCAACACACAACAAGAAACAAGCAGTCACCAAACATGTTAACATCATCAACAAATCAATACACACATACACACAAAACATTCACAAACCTCCATTCTTTCACACCTCAAACAAAAAACACAACATCTTCACTCACAAAAATTGACATATTGCAAGCCTGTCAACAACCCAATCTCAGAAGGAATGCTTCCAGTCAAGTCATTCTCATCTGCATACACATACCAATACACAACAAGAAACAAGCAGTCACCAAACATGTTAACATCATCAACAAATCAATACACACATACACACAAAACATTCACAAACCTCTATTCTTTCACACCTCAAACAAAAAACACAACATCTTCACTCACAAAATACTAGATGTCTCAAGCCTGTCAACAACCCAATCTCAGAAGGAATGCTTCCAGTCAAGTCATTCCCATCTGCATAAACATACCAATACACAACAAGAAACAAGCAGTCACCAAACATGTTAACATCATCAACAAATCAATACACACATACACACAAAACATTCACAAACCTCTATTCTTTCACACCTCAAACAAAAAACACAACATCTTCACTCACAAAAATTGAGATATGTCAAGCCTGTCAACAACCCAATCTCAGAAGGAATGCTTCCAGTCAAGTCATTCTCATCTGCATACACATACCAATACACAACAAGAAACAAGCAGTCACCAAACATGTTAACATCATCAACAAATCAATACACACATACACACAAAACATTCACAAACCTCCATTCTTTCACACCTCAAACAAAAATCACAACATCTTCACTCACCCAAATCTAGATATGTCAAGCCTGTCAAATACCCAATCTCAGAAGGAATGCTTCCAGTCAAAAAAATCCCATCTGCATACACAAACCAACACACAACAAGAAACAAGCAGTCACCAAACATGTTAACATCATCAACAAATCAATACACACATACACACAAAACATTCACAAACCTCCATTCTTTCACACCTCAAACAAAAAACACAACATCTTCACTCACCCAAATATAGATGTCTCAAGCCTGTCAAATACTCAATCTCAGAAGCAATGGTTCCACTTAACTCATTCCCATCTGCATAAACAGACCAATACACAACAAGAAACAAGCAGTCACCAAACATGTTAACATCATCAACAAATCAATACACACATACACACAAAACATTCACAAACCTCCATTCTTTCACACCTCAAACAAAAATCACAACATCTTCACTCACCCAAATCTAGATCTGTCAAGCCTGTCAACAACCCAATCTCAGAAGGAATGCTTCCAGTCAAGTCATTCCCATCTGCATAAACATACCAATACACAACAAGAAACAAGCAGTCACCAAACATGTTAACATCATCAACAAATCAATACACACATACACACAAAACATTCACAAACCTCCATTCTTTCACACCTCAAACAAAAAACACAACATCTTCACTCACAAAAATTGACATATTGCAAGCCTGTCAACAACCCAATCTCAGAAGGAATGCTTCCAGTCAAGTCATTCCCATCTGCATACACATACCAACACACAACAAGAAACAAGCAGTCACCAAACATGTTAACATCATCAACAAATCAATACACAAATACACACAAAACATTCACAAACCTCCATTCTTTCACACCTCAAACAAAAAACACAACATCTTCACTCACCCAAATTTAGATATGTCAAGCCTGTCAACAACCCAATCTCAGAAGGAATGCTTCCAGTCAAAAAATTCCCATCTGCATACACATACCAACACACAACAAGAAACAAGCAGTCACCAAACATGTTAACATCATCAACAAATCAATACACACATACACACAAAACATTCACAGACCTCCATTCTTTCACACCTCAAACAAAAAACACAACATCTTCACTCACAAAAATTGAGATATGTCAAGCCTGTCAACAACCCAATCTCAGAAGGAATGCTTCCAGTCAAAAAAATCCCATCTGCATACACAAACCAACACACAACAAGAAACAAGCAGTCACCAAACATGTTAACATCATCAACAAATCAATACACACATACACACAAAACATTCACAAACCTCTATTCTTTCACACGTCAAACAAAAAATACAACATGTGCACTCACAAAAATTGACATATTGCAAGCCTGTCAACAACCCAATCTCAGAAGGAATGCTTCCACTCAAATAATTCCCAACTGCATAAACATACCAATACACAACAAGAAACAAGCAGTCACCAAACATGTTAACATCATCAACAAATCAATACACACATACACACAAAACATTCACAAACCTCCATTCTTTCACACCTCAAACAAAAATCACAACATCTTCACTCACCCAAATCTAGATATGTCAAGCCTGTCAAATACCCAATCTCAGAAGGAATGCTTCCAGTCAAGTCACATCCATCTGCATAAACATACCAATACACAACAAGAAACAAGCAGTCACCAAACATGTTAACATCATCAACAAATCAATACACACATACACACAAAACATTCACAAACCTCCATTCTTTCACACCTCAAACAAAAAACACAACATCTTCACTCACAAAAATCGAGATATGTCAAGCCTGTCAACAACCCAATCTCAGAAGGAATGGCTCCACTTAACTCATTCCCATCTGCGTAAACAGACCAATACACAACAAGAAACAAGCAGTCACCAAACATGTTAACATCATCAACAAATCAATACACACATACACACAAAACATTCACAAACCTCCATTCTTTCACACCTCAAACAAAAATCACAACATCTTCACTCACAAAAATTGACATATTGCAAGCCTGTCAACAACACAATCTCAGAAGGAATGCTTCCAGTCAAGTCATTCTCATCTGCATACACATACCAATACACAACAAGAAACAAGCAGTCACCAAACATGTTAACATCATCAACAAATCAATAGACACATGCACACAAAACATTCACAAACCTCTATTCTTTCACACCTCAAACAAAAAACACAACATCTTCACTCACAAAATACTAGATGTCTCAAGCCTGTCAACAACCCAATCTCAGAAGGAATGCTTCCAGTCAAAAAAATCCCATCTGCATACACATACCAATACACAACAAGAAACAAGCAGTCACCAAACATGTTAACATCATCAACAAATCAATACACACATACACACAAAACATTCACAAACCTCCATTCTTTCACACCTCAAACAAAAAACACAACATCTTCACTCACCAAATTTGACATATTGCAAGCCTGTCAACAACCCAATCTCAGAAGGAATGCTTCCAGTCAAGTCATTCCCATCTGCATAAACATACCAATACACAACAAGAAACAAGCAGTCACCAAACATGTTAACATCATCAACAAATCAATACACACATACACACAAAACATTCACAAACCTCCATTCTTTCACACCTCAAACAAAAAACACAACATCTTCACTCACCCAAATATAGATGTCTCAAGCCTGTCAACAACCCAATCTCAGAAGGAATGCTTCCAGTCAAGTCATTCCCATCTGCATAAACATACCAATACACAACAAGAAACAAGCAGTCACCAAACATGTTAACATCATCAACAAATCAATACACACATACACACAAAACATTCACAGACCTCCATTCTTTCACACCTCAAACAAAAATCACAACATCTTCACTCACCCAAATTTAGATATGTCAAGCCTGTCAACAACCCAATCTCAGAAGGAATGCTTCCAGTCAAAAAAATCCCATCTGCATACACATACCAATACACAACAAGAAACAAGCAGTCACCAAACATGTTAACATCATCAACAAATCAATACACACATACACACAAAACATTCACAAACCTCCATTCTTTCACACCTCAAACAAAAAACACAACATCTTCACTCACCCAAATTTAGATATGTCAAGCCTGTCAACAACCCAATCTCAGAAGGAATGGCTCCACTTTGTTAAATTGTAACCAAAATCGGTTTTCGTTTGACAAACCCTTAACCCTACATACATTACATATGAACGCTCACACACTGCGCGTAAAGAAAACAAAATATTTTCTACTGAGTTTACAGTACAAGAAAACAAGCAGCAGCAGCAGCAACCACTCAGTAGAATTAACAAGACAGCAACGTCGAATTCCCGACAAGGTTGTTGTCCTCACATCTTTAGTTTAACTCTGATTTGAATACCTTGATACTTACATCCTGCTCCTCCAGCAGCCTCTGTAGAACTACAAGCCTAAGATCTAACTGACTGAGCCCAGAAGAGGTAGTTAGAATAGATCTGATCGATTCGTTCGGTCGTAGTGGTGAATCCGAGACTATCGATAGAACAGACCGGCACCTCAACCGGTTTGCTGCTCCTGCTGTACATCTCCAAGCTTGCCTTAGGACCTATCAGCTTAAACCCTGTTTCAGCTACATTTTAACAGATTAACAGTCGCAAGCTTATTTAAGCTTGCAAAGCTGGAGATCTACAAGCCAAACAAGATAACAAGGAACAACGACGACGACGACGACGACGAAGGACGAAATCGACGCCGCTCTCCGTTTTAATTCTACACTGGAACACCGAGCTCCCCGTTGCAAGGCCGTTCCAGGTATTGTTATTCTCCTTGTTATTCCGGATAATACGGTACAAACGGCGTCTCCAAATTCCAAGAATTGACGGAGAAAGAATTTTTCAAAAATTCTGCTGCTGCTGCACCTACGAGACCCAAGTACAACATATAACCTTCCACTCATAGATCTGTATTCTCCGAATACAGCTGTATCTTCCTCTGTATCCACCAGGCAAATATACTCTGTTCCTTTGCCGGATACACCTTCTTTGCCGGATACACCTTCTCGGATTTATCCACACCACACGAACGTTGTTTTCGAACGACAACAACGGCGTTTTTCGAACGGCGACAACGGCGTTTCGAACAACAACGGCGACGGCGCTTTCGAACGGCAAAGCGCTCAGCAATACGCTCAGCAACTGCATAAAACGCTCAGCAACTGCTGTTTTAACCGTGTTTTCCAACAACAACGGTGTTTTAACGGTGTTTTCGAACGACAACGGCGTTTCGAACAACAACGGCGACGGCGCTTTCGAACGACAAAGCGCTCAGCAATATTTAACCTCCACTGAGTTCACGAATACAGCTGCAATAACAACTGTGTTCCTCCAGGCATATTATCTTCCTATTCTTGGATCTTATTCTATCCCTGGATCTTATCCTATTTCTGGATACTGGATCCTATACCATAGAATTTCGGACCTCTATGCCATACCGAACCCGACAACGAGATCCGTTCCCTACATCCAACGAAGACACCTACCGTACCTTCCAATCTATTGAAACTGCAGCTCGCACCCGATTCAACACGAACACGAACACGATGTCCGATGATCACGCCAGCACGACCACCAACGAGGCGAATGATGCATCCACCGACGACGGCGACTTCTTTCCCTCGTTTGACCCTCATGTCACACACATCCTTCGGCACTTCCTCAACATACATACTGAAGACGGAGATATCATCTGTGACGCTCTTCGCTTCAGCGGCTGTACTACCTGGTTAGAATTCCGGTTCCTCTCTGCTGAACTCATCTCCTGTTTCCAGTATCAAGACAACGGAAAACATGTCTCCATTTCCCGCAGCCATGCCTTCCGTCTCAATACGCTTGCTGCATACATGAACCACCTTAACGCTACCATCAGCCCGGATGCCTCCCTGGACTTCGCCAACTACGATTCCGATGCATTCATTGCTTTTCGACGCACTCATCGTCCTACACTATCATCCCCAGCATCGACCCAACCTGTACCAACCCACCCAATGAATGTACACGACCTGAATTCCCGCACACAGCCCACCTCCTCTTCCCGCTTTGTCAAAACCGATGAACAACTCAAATATGAGAACTGGATCAAACGATCCCATGATGTCACTGTTTTTGATGTTCTCAAGAATGACACTCGGTTTGAAACCTGGCTCACCGGCTTTCGTGCTCAACTTGCTGCTTATGACTTTGATGTTGATCAGTTCCTTAACCCTGAATGGGATACCTCCACTCTCGACGGCTACCATCACAAACTCTTTCAGAAACAATGCACCTTTTTCTGGGTTCTTATCCTCCGTGTCCTCAAGTCTGACCTCTCCCTCTCCTGTGTCCAAACACACACACCCACCATGGATGGACGAGCTGCTTATTTTGAGTACATTAAACTCCGTGCATCGACCTTCACTCAAGAGTTTGACATTGCCAAACAGACCCAAACCCTTCAATCCCTCAACCTTGCCTCCTGGAAGGAATCCACTGTCAAATTTCTTACCCACTGGTTTGACCAATATGACCTCTTATGCAAGATGACAGCCCCCAAGTCCCCCATGCAATATCACATGCTTCGGACCCTCCTTCTCAATGCCTGTGCATATGACGCTCATCTCAGTGACCAGTTTTCCAAAGTGCCTCTTCCTTCCACTAGTGACCTTTCCCAAGGCAACGACACTGTCCACATCCTTAAACTCAAAACCACTCTCTTGGCTGAAGCAACACGACTGGACTCTCGTGCAACCCTCACTTTGCCCACTTCTCGGAGCACCATTCGCGCCAACCTCCACGAAGCCTTTTCATTCCTTGACGCCTCTGAGTTGACTGATGACTTCATGGATGATGTCCAAACCTATGCTGCTTTCCGTGCCTCTCAGCCCCGTAAACCTGATCCCAGCACACGCCTTCCTGACTCTTTCTGGAAAAGTCTCACACCTGAGGGCATGACCCTTTGGCGAAAAATGAATCCTGTGGATAAACGCAAATTCATTGCTGTTCTCAATCCCACTAAATTCCCTGACCTCCATTCCTTTTCCACCCCAACTACTAAACCTGTTGGCCGCAAAGCCTATGCCACTGACCTTCTCACTGGACCATACACTGCACCCGCATCCCTCCCGGCTTCTACCACCTTTTCTGATCCTTCTGCTTTTGGTGATATTGCCTACGATGCCTCCGATGATGTTGCCAACGATGCCTCCGATGCTTTGGTCACCCAATGGATTGCTCGCCAACACGGCTCCACTCCCACTGGGTCCTTCCAAGAACTTTCCACACGCCCCGCCACCACCAGGCAATCTCACTCCAGCAAGCCCTCCGGACACACCCAACTTCCACTTGCATCTTCCATGTCCCCTGGGCATCCCGCACGCCTCCTTGCTGACAACAAGCCCCAACCACCTACTCAACTTGTTGCTCGCATGGCTGATGGTTCCAGTTCTGTTGTTGCTCGGTTCGATGATCCTATTGCTTGTCAGTCCGTCACCCATCTCCTCCAACAACATACCAGCCCCCACAACTGGTCAGCCTGCCAACACCACACTTATTGCTGCAGCCAGGGTCGTTTCTCCACTCCCAATCTTGCCATGATCGATCGTGGTGCCAATGGCTGTATCATTGGGCGCGATGCTACCCTTATTTCTGTCGATGTCCCTAAACGGTTTGTGCATGTCACTGGCATCAACAATCATCAGATGCAGAACATTCCAATTGCTACTGCTGGTGCTTATTGCCACTCCAACCGTGGTCCTGTCATTCTGATTTTTCATGAATGTGCCTACACTGGGAAACACGACTCTATCATCTCCTCTGCTCAATTGGAAGCCCACCACCTCACCGTTGATGACAAATCCCTCAAATCTGGTGGCAAACAAATCATCTCCACTCCTGATGGCTTTGTTTTTCCCCTCTCCATTCAACACGGGCTCCCATATCTGCGCATGCGTAAATTCACACCAGCCGAATATGATTCCCTGCCCCATGTGATCATGACCTCTGACCAATTTTGGGATCCCACCCTCCTTGATCAAGACTACCATGCCAGTGATCCCTCATTTGTGGCATTATACCCTGACACTCTCACCGACCTTCCTCACCCTGACATCGATCTACAGGGCAATCCTCGCAATCTCAACCCCAGGCACCCTGATTCCTCCACACAGTTTCACACCACCCTCCTAAATCCTGGTTCCTGTGTCCACTTCCACGAGTTTGTCCCCGTCCCTAGCATTGACAATCCTGGCCCTTCTGTCTCTGCCTCGGCCATCGCTGCTGGTTCATTTTGGCTTCACGATGCTGACTATTTTCACAGTGAACTTCTCGCTCGCTGCGCTTTCACCGCACTCCAATCCAAACTTGATCCATCTGACGATGACATCTCAGATCCCATCCTCTTTGCCACCGACCAACCTCGCACGTCGGCTGCCACTCCTCATGACTTTGCCGCCCTGAAACCATTCTTTGCCTGGATTCCCATTGACAGGATTCATGCCACCTTTCAGAACTCCACTCAATACGGTTCCATGCCCAACAGTCCTGACGGCAACCTTTTCAAGCGTTACAAAGCACCTCAACCTGCCATGAATGTCCGTCCCTTTAATGATGATGTCCTCTCCGATGCCATCTATTGTGACACCCCCGCCATTGATGGAGGTTCCAAAATGGCTCAACTCTTCTTTGGACGCCTTTCCCACATCATCCACGTTGAACCCATGAAAACTACCGGTGAATTCCTTTCCTGCTTCCAGAATTTTGTTCGCACCTGGGGACGACCACTTCGCCTGCTTTGTGACTCTGGTAAATACCAAGCCAGCAACCGTGTTCTTGACTACCTTCGCCTCCTCTGGATTCGGCTCTGGCAATCTGAACCATATTACCAACACCAAAACCAGTTTGAGCGACGCTATCAAACCTTTCTCCGCACTGTCAATCGTGTCATGGATCGCACTGGCACCCCCCCTCACCTGTGGTTCCACTGCATGCAATATATTGCTGGCTTACTCAACCATATCTCTGACCCCACTCTCCATGATCGTCAACCCATTTTTATTGCCACTGGCACTCTTGGTGACATCTCTGCCTACACCGCATTCTTTTGGTTCGAGCCTGTCTACTTCAAAGTGGATGACTCCCCCTTTGGGTCTCCCACCGAACGCTTCGGGCACTTCGTTGGCCTCGCTGATCACGTCGGCAATGCCATGACCTTCAACATCTGGGTCCCTGCCACCAACAAGATTGTCCCTCGGAGCAATGTCCGCACTGCTTTAGATGCCTCTACTCGCAACCAACGTGCTGGGACTTTCACTGACGATGCCTTCCTCGCCTGGCGTCAACACCTCAATTCCTCTCACCTACCCACTGCCTCTGGTGACACTCCGTCTCGCACTGCGTCTGATCCTCTTCCTGTCTCACCTGCTTCCTCTTCTGTTTATCGTGCCTCTGACACTTATGCCCAGATTGATGGCACATGGCACATTGTTCCACTCAAGCACAACTATGGGGAGATGGGTGATGCACCTTTTCGTCAGGTGGTCTACACCAAAGACAAAACGGGTACTCCACGCCTTGAATCAGATTTTGGTGATCCTGAACTTGCTTATCTTGACACAAGCGTCTCACCAGCTGATCCAAGCCTTGATTACATTCCTGACACCGGTCCATCGAAGGTAGTTCTACTTGACCATGATGGCAATCCTGTATGCAACCAACATGGGGAGCTACAAACAATTGATGCCATCCCTCCTGATGATCTCATTGGACGTTCCTTCCTCATTTCCAATCCCGATGGCACAAGGACCCGAACCACTGTTGTCAGCATTCTTGACAAGCTCCAAACGAACCCTGACCTCATAAAGTTCAAATGCAACCACGACAATGACACTGTTGATGACGTCATTGCATACAATGACATCATGAATCACATCCATCGTGACGAAACTCAAGAAGATGGCCCATTGTGGGCCTTCAGACGCATTCTTGGACACCAAGGTCCATTGACTCACCGTCATCCCGACTACAAGGGAAGCCTTTACAATCTATGGGTTGAATGGGAAAACATGGAACGTACTTTTGAACCACTCAACATAATGGCAGCTGATGACCCTGTCACTGTGGCACAATATGCCAAGGAACACAACCTCTTACAAACCAGAGGTTGGAAACGACTTCGGCGCATTGTCAAACTGGCCAAACGTACCAAACAATTGGAGCGCCTCACCAAACAAGCCAAACTCAGATCCTTCAACACCAGTCCCAAATACCAATATGGATTCCAAGTCCCCAACAATCATGAAGAAGCTGTCCAACTGGACATCAAGAATGGCAACACCAAATGGCAAGATGCCATCAAGCTTGAAATGCAACAACTCCATGAATATGACACCTTTATTGACAATGGACTCTTTGAAGCATCCAACATTCCTTCTGGATATCAACAAATCAAAGTCCACATGATCTTCGCCGTCAAACATGATGGACGTCACAAGGCAAGACTTGTAGCCAATGGCAATCTCACAGATGTACCACTTGACAGCGTGTATGCTGGTGTGGTGTCACTCCGGGGCCTTCGCATGTGCCTGTTTGCAGCTGAACTCAACTCCCTTGATGCATGGGGCACTGACATTGGAAATGCCTATTTAGAAGCCCTAACCTCTGAAAAGGTCTGCATCAAAGCAGGTCCAGAGTTTGGTCCACTCAAAGGTCACATGCTGCTTATCCACAAAGCTCTTTATGGCCTACGATCTTCTGGGAAATGTTTTGGTGACCTTCTCGCTGCCTGCCTCATTGAACAAGGTTTTGAACGGTCCAAGAATGAAGCTGAAATCTTCATGCGTCCTGGCGTTAACAAACATGGGGAGCCTGTTTATGAATATGTGGCAACCTATGTTGATGATCTTTGTGTATGCATGTCAGAACCAAACCAATTTCTTGAAGTCCTCCAAGCTGAACCCTACAACTTCAAACTCAAAGGTTCAGGACCCATGCAATTCCATCTTGGATGTGGTTTCACAAGAGACAAACATGGGATCCTATGTATGGATCCATCCAAATTCATCTCCAAACTTGAAACCTCTTATCAGCAGATGTTTGGATGCGCACCTAAAACAAGAGCACAGTCTCCACTTGAAGAAAATGACCATCCTGAACTTGACACATCTGACTTCCTTGATGAAGAAGACACCAAGAAATACCAGAGCATGATTGGATCCCTCCAATGGCTTGTCACGATCGGGCGCTTTGATATTCAAACAGCTGTGATGACAATGTCTAGTTTCAGAACTCAACCAAGACAAGGCCACTTGGAACGTGCAAAACGCATCTACGGTTATGTAACAAAGTTCAAAGGATTCAAAATTCGCTTTCGCACTCAAGCTCCAGAACTCCCAGTTTCTGCCTCTGACAACAAGTCTCACGATTGGTCACTCAGTGTGTATGGTGAATGCAAAGAAGAACTGCCAACTGATGCACCAACACCACTTGGCAAACCTGTTGTCCTCAACCATTTCTATGATGCAAATCTCATGCATGATATTCTCTCTGGGAAAGCTGTCACTGGCATTCTGCATTTTGCAAACAAAACACCAATCATGTGGTTCTCCAAGAAACAATCCACTGTGGAAACTGCAACTTTTGGTGCTGAATTTGTTGCAGCAAGGACATGCATTGAACAGATTGTAGACTTGCGCCAATCATTTCGATACATGGGTATCCCTGTCAAAGACACATCATTTGGATGGGGAGACAATGAAAAGCAAGTACTCAGCGCTTCATTTCCTTATGCAAGACTCCACAAGAGACACAATATCCTCACATATCACTATGTTCGAGGCATGATTGCACGAGGCTTCATCAACCTGCAACACATTGTTGGTAAGGACAACTGTGCTGACATCCTCACCAAACATTGGAGTCACAATTCTGTCTATTCCCTGATTAAACCCATCTTCAACTATGAAGGCAACACCGGTGATCTTTTCATTCAAGATTGATGACATCATACCCTGTTGGTAGATTGAACATGGCAAAATCAAGGAACAGATGGGGAGTGTTAAATTGTAACCAAAATCGGTTTTCGTTTGACAAACCCTTAACCCTACATACATTACATATGAACGCTCACACACTGCGCGTAAAGAAAACAAAATATTTTCTACTGAGTTTACAGTACAAGAAAACAAGCAGCAGCAGCAGCAACCACTCAGTAGAATTAACAAGACAGCAACGTCGAATTCCCGACAAGGTTGTTGTCCTCACATCTTTAGTTTAACTCTGATTTGAATACCTTGATACTTACATCCTGCTCCTCCAGCAGCCTCTGTAGAACTACAAGCCTAAGATCTAACTGACTGAGCCCAGAAGAGGTAGTTAGAATAGATCTGATCGATTCGTTCGGTCGTAGTGGTGAATCCGAGACTATCGATAGAACAGACCGGCACCTCAACCGGTTTGCTGCTCCTGCTGTACATCTCCAAGCTTGCCTTAGGACCTATCAGCTTAAACCCTGTTTCAGCTACATTTTAACACACTTAACTCATTCTCATCTGCATACACATACCAATACACAACAAGAAACAAGCAGTCACCAAACATGTTAACATCATCAACAAATCAATACACACATACACACAAAACATTCACAAACCTCCATTCTTTCACACCTCAAACAAAAAACACAACATCTTCACTCACCCAAATTTAGATATGTCAAGCCTGTCAACAACCCAATCTCAGAAGGAATGGCTCCACTTAACTCATTCTCATCTGCATACACATACCAATACACAACAAGAAACAAGCAGTCACCAAACATGTTAACATCATCAACAAATCAATA
Organism: Pseudo-nitzschia pungens; assembly: GCA_037355855.1. Taxonomy (NCBI): domain Eukaryota; phylum Bacillariophyta; class Bacillariophyceae; order Bacillariales; family Bacillariaceae; genus Pseudo-nitzschia; species Pseudo-nitzschia pungens. Next base: position 2,159,433 of record CM074768.1, read on the forward strand.
CACACATATTAACAAACATTGATAAACCTCCGATGCATCACACCTGCGACAATGACTACAAAATTTGCACTCACCCACTCTAAGAGAATCCAAGCCTGTCAACAACCCAATCTCTGAAGGAATGCTTCCATAGATTGTATTTGAACCTTGAAAAGATGACAAGACTAGTTATGAGCTGGAATGAATTGTTGTTTTTCGGAACAATCTATGATGCATGGATCTCAACTCACCAAAATTCAATGTGGAAAATGATTGTAGGAAATATATATATATTGGAATTCTACCATTCAGTTGACGATGGCTCAAATCCAGATTGTTTGGAGCTGTTTCTTTGCAATCTATTGGAAACCACAGACATGTTGGATTGGAATTTATCCAGGATATTCCACCGCCTTCCACTGGAGCACTATAGTTCAATAGACTCAGTCCAAATCTTTCGTTGAAATATTCATCACTGCATTCTGCACGCTGTGATTCATCCTCAACAATCCAGTGAAGAGCTTGCTTTGCATGAACGTCATTGTACAGATCAAATACATTAGCAGCAACAGAAAGCTTCTCTATCACGCAGTCAGGAATAGTAAAAAACAGCACACTTCCTTCTTCACCACTGTTGCCTTCAAGTATCTTCCTATTATTTGCAACACTGCTTCCCATGTAAATGGAGTAATCAATATACCAGATGGTATTGGTGTCATCAGTTTGATTCTTCACTGTCATAAGGCAATTTGCACGATCACTGACATGAACAGTCTCATAACCATTTGTCATGTTTTCATTGATGTCAAGTGATAAAACAATTTTGCCGTCACAGTCAAGGATGAGATAAGGATTGTCAACTGAGCCTTCTTCATAAAGTAGTCCTGGGTATTTTTCTTTTTCTGATTCTGTAAAATTACCAAGATGAATGGTAATGGGAACCATACTTGGATCTGCACAGTTTGGAAATCCACTGCCCTTAATATTTGTTGAAACTCCAAAAGCTTCTGTGATGGCATCAACCCTACAGGCAGGATGAGAACATGTGGCAGAGCAGCAATCTCCACCATCATATCCCAATGTGGAGTTGTTCAGATCAAGATTGCATTCTCCATCATCAAGCAAATGACAAAATTTTTCCTGGTCTTCCTTCAATTGAATCACATACAGAGGAACAGGTGTGCCAGAAGCACTGTACCATGGCTCATCAAAAGCAGTAATTATGCTAAAGGTATCCATCCTGGATGATTTTGCAACCTCATCCTTCTTTGCCTCTGGATCACATCCATGAGTAGTATTTGTGGACAATATCCAACGGCGCTCCTCAATGCAGTACTGAAAGCTTGCTGTGTCATCGTCATCTTTCATCAAAAAATAGATATCTCTTCTGAACAAGTGAGTGCTTGAATCCAGTTTTTCATAACATCCACTGTACAGTTGGAGTTCTGCAGTCTGAAATTCAACTCTCAAGACATTGGTACGCCAGATGTTTGGGTCTAATTGTACAAACACAATTCCACCAATAACTACAACAAAAATAGCACACAGAGATGCCAAAGTGAAACGAAATCGAGTGTTCTTCTGCCGAGACATGCAAGTTGGGAGTTGAAGTTTGGTGATTCGTTTTGCTTCCTTTTCAATTTCTTCACCATATTTTCCAATCAATGCCAACTTAAAGGCCACATTGTCCAAGCTACTAATGAAATTCTTTTTCAGAAGGAAATTGAAAGAGAGTGTCCAGAAAGCAGATAACACAAAAAGTAGTTTGAGAGATTAACTGCATTCTGATTGCATTGTAGTGTTGATGAACAGCTAAAATAACACTCACCACTGCAGAGAAGTTAAGGACAATATCAACTGCAGTTTCAGATGTGATTATCAGTAGAAAAGCTGCTATCATTGCCAACAAACCTTGAAGAAAACGAAGCATGCAAGAGTTTACCATGCATCCAACTTTGTCACCTTTGTTTACTTTGGAGAAATTGGGGAATTGCTCGATTGCAGTGGTAATGTCCAGCATAGATGCATCTGCAAACAAGACATAGGCCAAAATAGCTATGAATTGTGTAGCTTGTAAAACAGGATTTGCATTTGCAGCAACAATTTTTGCAAGCATATCATCACCTGGGTTGTCACCATGCTGTGTACCCCAGTGTGGGTGAAGAACACTCAATAACATCATACAAACAAGCGACACTTGAAAGATGAAAACCATCATTCCCATACCAAAGAAAAGTGGCTGGTCAATGGGCCCGTGGAGGGACAAGAAAGAATAGGAGTCTTCTGGATACAAAGAATGTGGAATGTACTCAATATAGCACAATTCATTGTCTACATCTCCTGCATTTTTCTTTCCTTCAGTTTGACCATCCTTTTGGAATTCATCCTCTGGGGCATCTGCCCCAACCACAGTATTGACTGAGTCCTTAACATGATTTTTTGGAGCACCACTCTCGATATCATCTTCCAATGATTCCAATGAATTCTCATTGGAGGGTGAAACCATTTCATTTGCCTTGCTGCGTTCAAAGTCCGGTGGTTCCTTCATGGCATCAATTGTGAGGTTTGGGGTCTCCTCCTGATTCCCAGCATGGGAAGATTCATTGTTGTCTTGAATAGCATTTTTGGTTGAGTTATGGACACAAAGAGTTGAAGCTAATTTGAAATTGCTACTGCAGATGGTATCATGATTGACCAGTGGAACTTTATTGTAGGACACAAGAAAATCTCCAAAAGCTTCTTTGGTGTATGCTGTGGGGTCCTTGTAATTCTGGCCTGAATCTCCGAGATGGTTTTTGAATGCCACAAATTTCAAGAGTTGTCCATGAAGTGCCTTGGAAGTGAGAATTTCAACTCCACATTCACTCAAAGCAAGACTGTTGACGGTGGTAGATGTGAGTTCAATAAAGGAGTCCCACTGGGTAAACCCAGATTCAATGAGGGCACTGCAGAGAAGGGATTCATCATTGGTTTCATCCAGCAATTCTTTGAGTATGCGTGCAACATCATGATGAAATCGTGGGAATTGATTTGTTGTCACCATTGCGGCATTGACTCCAGGTTTGGTTGCGTTCCCAGTAGATTCTGATCCTGGCATATTGCTTGCGGTCAAATAGAACGTTCGTTATCGCCAAATAGTTTTGTTTTGTTTGCTTGTCATGCCCTCGAGACGTAACAAAGCTTTGCAACAATAAATGTAGATTGGAATAGACGTTGCGTTTCCGTATAAATTTCGTCGCTAGGTTGAAAACACCGTTGGACAAAAACCCGGATGGTATATCACTGTGCGGCAATCCAAGAGTAACAGAGGTAGAGTTTGAGTCTATCAGTGAGGTGCTGACTTGCAAAGGGTATCAAAAGCAGAGGTTCTGAGATGCCTCCAGCGACGATATTTTATCAGTATGAAACGAACATAAGGATCAAATGAGCAACGAGCCTGAGTAGATGACAATTTAAGGAGTAACTTACGTCAAAATCAGCTGCGTGTTGCTGTATTTCTGTGTTGTTGCGTCACTCTCTCCTGGAACGCTTGCAGAAAGAGGCCCGTTGTATTGGAACGAACGAAATGGATACAACCTGTTAAATTGTAACCAAAATCGGTTTTCGTTTGACAAACCCTTAACCCTACATACATTACATATGAACGCTCACACACTGCGCGTAAAGAAAACAAAATATTTTCTACTGAGTTTACAGTACAAGAAAACAAGCAGCAGCAGCAGCAACCACTCAGTAGAATTAACAAGACAGCAACGTCGAATTCCCGACAAGGTTGTTGTCCTCACATCTTTAGTTTAACTCTGATTTGAATACCTTGATACTTACATCCTGCTCCTCCAGCAGCCTCTGTAGAACTACAAGCCTAAGATCTAACTGACTGAGCCCAGAAGAGGTAGTTAGAATAGATCTGATCGATTCGTTCGGTCGTAGTGGTGAATCCGAGACTATCGATAGAACAGACCGGCACCTCAACCGGTTTGCTGCTCCTGCTGTACATCTCCAAGCTTGCCTTAGGACCTATCAGCTTAAACCCTGTTTCAGCTACATTTTAACAGATTAACAGTCGCAAGCTTATTTAAGCTTGCAAAGCTGGAGATCTACAAGCCAAACAAGATAACAAGGAACAACGACGACGACGACGACGACGAAGGACGAAATCGACGCCGCTCTCCGTTTTAATTCTACACTGGAACACCGAGCTCCCCGTTGCAAGGCCGTTCCAGGTATTGTTATTCTCCTTGTTATTCCGGATAATACGGTACAAACGGCGTCTCCAAATTCCAAGAATTGACGGAGAAAGAATTTTTCAAAAATTCTGCTGCTGCTGCACCTACGAGACCCAAGTACAACATATAACCTTCCACTCATAGATCTGTATTCTCCGAATACAGCTGTATCTTCCTCTGTATCCACCAGGCAAATATACTCTGTTCCTTTGCCGGATACACCTTCTTTGCCGGATACACCTTCTCGGATTTATCCACACCACACGAACGTTGTTTTCGAACGACAACAACGGCGTTTTTCGAACGGCGACAACGGCGTTTCGAACAACAACGGCGACGGCGCTTTCGAACGGCAAAGCGCTCAGCAATACGCTCAGCAACTGCATAAAACGCTCAGCAACTGCTGTTTTAACCGTGTTTTCCAACAACAACGGTGTTTTAACGGTGTTTTCGAACGACAACGGCGTTTCGAACAACAACGGCGACGGCGCTTTCGAACGACAAAGCGCTCAGCAATATTTAACCTCCACTGAGTTCACGAATACAGCTGCAATAACAACTGTGTTCCTCCAGGCATATTATCTTCCTATTCTTGGATCTTATTCTATCCCTGGATCTTATCCTATTTCTGGATACTGGATCCTATACCATAGAATTTCGGACCTCTATGCCATACCGAACCCGACAACGAGATCCGTTCCCTACATCCAACGAAGACACCTACCGTACCTTCCAATCTATTGAAACTGCAGCTCGCACCCGATTCAACACGAACACGAACACGATGTCCGATGATCACGCCAGCACGACCACCAACGAGGCGAATGATGCATCCACCGACGACGGCGACTTCTTTCCCTCGTTTGACCCTCATGTCACACACATCCTTCGGCACTTCCTCAACATACATACTGAAGACGGAGATATCATCTGTGACGCTCTTCGCTTCAGCGGCTGTACTACCTGGTTAGAATTCCGGTTCCTCTCTGCTGAACTCATCTCCTGTTTCCAGTATCAAGACAACGGAAAACATGTCTCCATTTCCCGCAGCCATGCCTTCCGTCTCAATACGCTTGCTGCATACATGAACCACCTTAACGCTACCATCAGCCCGGATGCCTCCCTGGACTTCGCCAACTACGATTCCGATGCATTCATTGCTTTTCGACGCACTCATCGTCCTACACTATCATCCCCAGCATCGACCCAACCTGTACCAACCCACCCAATGAATGTACACGACCTGAATTCCCGCACACAGCCCACCTCCTCTTCCCGCTTTGTCAAAACCGATGAACAACTCAAATATGAGAACTGGATCAAACGATCCCATGATGTCACTGTTTTTGATGTTCTCAAGAATGACACTCGGTTTGAAACCTGGCTCACCGGCTTTCGTGCTCAACTTGCTGCTTATGACTTTGATGTTGATCAGTTCCTTAACCCTGAATGGGATACCTCCACTCTCGACGGCTACCATCACAAACTCTTTCAGAAACAATGCACCTTTTTCTGGGTTCTTATCCTCCGTGTCCTCAAGTCTGACCTCTCCCTCTCCTGTGTCCAAACACACACACCCACCATGGATGGACGAGCTGCTTATTTTGAGTACATTAAACTCCGTGCATCGACCTTCACTCAAGAGTTTGACATTGCCAAACAGACCCAAACCCTTCAATCCCTCAACCTTGCCTCCTGGAAGGAATCCACTGTCAAATTTCTTACCCACTGGTTTGACCAATATGACCTCTTATGCAAGATGACAGCCCCCAAGTCCCCCATGCAATATCACATGCTTCGGACCCTCCTTCTCAATGCCTGTGCATATGACGCTCATCTCAGTGACCAGTTTTCCAAAGTGCCTCTTCCTTCCACTAGTGACCTTTCCCAAGGCAACGACACTGTCCACATCCTTAAACTCAAAACCACTCTCTTGGCTGAAGCAACACGACTGGACTCTCGTGCAACCCTCACTTTGCCCACTTCTCGGAGCACCATTCGCGCCAACCTCCACGAAGCCTTTTCATTCCTTGACGCCTCTGAGTTGACTGATGACTTCATGGATGATGTCCAAACCTATGCTGCTTTCCGTGCCTCTCAGCCCCGTAAACCTGATCCCAGCACACGCCTTCCTGACTCTTTCTGGAAAAGTCTCACACCTGAGGGCATGACCCTTTGGCGAAAAATGAATCCTGTGGATAAACGCAAATTCATTGCTGTTCTCAATCCCACTAAATTCCCTGACCTCCATTCCTTTTCCACCCCAACTACTAAACCTGTTGGCCGCAAAGCCTATGCCACTGACCTTCTCACTGGACCATACACTGCACCCGCATCCCTCCCGGCTTCTACCACCTTTTCTGATCCTTCTGCTTTTGGTGATATTGCCTACGATGCCTCCGATGATGTTGCCAACGATGCCTCCGATGCTTTGGTCACCCAATGGATTGCTCGCCAACACGGCTCCACTCCCACTGGGTCCTTCCAAGAACTTTCCACACGCCCCGCCACCACCAGGCAATCTCACTCCAGCAAGCCCTCCGGACACACCCAACTTCCACTTGCATCTTCCATGTCCCCTGGGCATCCCGCACGCCTCCTTGCTGACAACAAGCCCCAACCACCTACTCAACTTGTTGCTCGCATGGCTGATGGTTCCAGTTCTGTTGTTGCTCGGTTCGATGATCCTATTGCTTGTCAGTCCGTCACCCATCTCCTCCAACAACATACCAGCCCCCACAACTGGTCAGCCTGCCAACACCACACTTATTGCTGCAGCCAGGGTCGTTTCTCCACTCCCAATCTTGCCATGATCGATCGTGGTGCCAATGGCTGTATCATTGGGCGCGATGCTACCCTTATTTCTGTCGATGTCCCTAAACGGTTTGTGCATGTCACTGGCATCAACAATCATCAGATGCAGAACATTCCAATTGCTACTGCTGGTGCTTATTGCCACTCCAACCGTGGTCCTGTCATTCTGATTTTTCATGAATGTGCCTACACTGGGAAACACGACTCTATCATCTCCTCTGCTCAATTGGAAGCCCACCACCTCACCGTTGATGACAAATCCCTCAAATCTGGTGGCAAACAAATCATCTCCACTCCTGATGGCTTTGTTTTTCCCCTCTCCATTCAACACGGGCTCCCATATCTGCGCATGCGTAAATTCACACCAGCCGAATATGATTCCCTGCCCCATGTGATCATGACCTCTGACCAATTTTGGGATCCCACCCTCCTTGATCAAGACTACCATGCCAGTGATCCCTCATTTGTGGCATTATACCCTGACACTCTCACCGACCTTCCTCACCCTGACATCGATCTACAGGGCAATCCTCGCAATCTCAACCCCAGGCACCCTGATTCCTCCACACAGTTTCACACCACCCTCCTAAATCCTGGTTCCTGTGTCCACTTCCACGAGTTTGTCCCCGTCCCTAGCATTGACAATCCTGGCCCTTCTGTCTCTGCCTCGGCCATCGCTGCTGGTTCATTTTGGCTTCACGATGCTGACTATTTTCACAGTGAACTTCTCGCTCGCTGCGCTTTCACCGCACTCCAATCCAAACTTGATCCATCTGACGATGACATCTCAGATCCCATCCTCTTTGCCACCGACCAACCTCGCACGTCGGCTGCCACTCCTCATGACTTTGCCGCCCTGAAACCATTCTTTGCCTGGATTCCCATTGACAGGATTCATGCCACCTTTCAGAACTCCACTCAATACGGTTCCATGCCCAACAGTCCTGACGGCAACCTTTTCAAGCGTTACAAAGCACCTCAACCTGCCATGAATGTCCGTCCCTTTAATGATGATGTCCTCTCCGATGCCATCTATTGTGACACCCCCGCCATTGATGGAGGTTCCAAAATGGCTCAACTCTTCTTTGGACGCCTTTCCCACATCATCCACGTTGAACCCATGAAAACTACCGGTGAATTCCTTTCCTGCTTCCAGAATTTTGTTCGCACCTGGGGACGACCACTTCGCCTGCTTTGTGACTCTGGTAAATACCAAGCCAGCAACCGTGTTCTTGACTACCTTCGCCTCCTCTGGATTCGGCTCTGGCAATCTGAACCATATTACCAACACCAAAACCAGTTTGAGCGACGCTATCAAACCTTTCTCCGCACTGTCAATCGTGTCATGGATCGCACTGGCACCCCCCCTCACCTGTGGTTCCACTGCATGCAATATATTGCTGGCTTACTCAACCATATCTCTGACCCCACTCTCCATGATCGTCAACCCATTTTTATTGCCACTGGCACTCTTGGTGACATCTCTGCCTACACCGCATTCTTTTGGTTCGAGCCTGTCTACTTCAAAGTGGATGACTCCCCCTTTGGGTCTCCCACCGAACGCTTCGGGCACTTCGTTGGCCTCGCTGATCACGTCGGCAATGCCATGACCTTCAACATCTGGGTCCCTGCCACCAACAAGATTGTCCCTCGGAGCAATGTCCGCACTGCTTTAGATGCCTCTACTCGCAACCAACGTGCTGGGACTTTCACTGACGATGCCTTCCTCGCCTGGCGTCAACACCTCAATTCCTCTCACCTACCCACTGCCTCTGGTGACACTCCGTCTCGCACTGCGTCTGATCCTCTTCCTGTCTCACCTGCTTCCTCTTCTGTTTATCGTGCCTCTGACACTTATGCCCAGATTGATGGCACATGGCACATTGTTCCACTCAAGCACAACTATGGGGAGATGGGTGATGCACCTTTTCGTCAGGTGGTCTACACCAAAGACAAAACGGGTACTCCACGCCTTGAATCAGATTTTGGTGATCCTGAACTTGCTTATCTTGACACAAGCGTCTCACCAGCTGATCCAAGCCTTGATTACATTCCTGACACCGGTCCATCGAAGGTAGTTCTACTTGACCATGATGGCAATCCTGTATGCAACCAACATGGGGAGCTACAAACAATTGATGCCATCCCTCCTGATGATCTCATTGGACGTTCCTTCCTCATTTCCAATCCCGATGGCACAAGGACCCGAACCACTGTTGTCAGCATTCTTGACAAGCTCCAAACGAACCCTGACCTCATAAAGTTCAAATGCAACCACGACAATGACACTGTTGATGACGTCATTGCATACAATGACATCATGAATCACATCCATCGTGACGAAACTCAAGAAGATGGCCCATTGTGGGCCTTCAGACGCATTCTTGGACACCAAGGTCCATTGACTCACCGTCATCCCGACTACAAGGGAAGCCTTTACAATCTATGGGTTGAATGGGAAAACATGGAACGTACTTTTGAACCACTCAACATAATGGCAGCTGATGACCCTGTCACTGTGGCACAATATGCCAAGGAACACAACCTCTTACAAACCAGAGGTTGGAAACGACTTCGGCGCATTGTCAAACTGGCCAAACGTACCAAACAATTGGAGCGCCTCACCAAACAAGCCAAACTCAGATCCTTCAACACCAGTCCCAAATACCAATATGGATTCCAAGTCCCCAACAATCATGAAGAAGCTGTCCAACTGGACATCAAGAATGGCAACACCAAATGGCAAGATGCCATCAAGCTTGAAATGCAACAACTCCATGAATATGACACCTTTATTGACAATGGACTCTTTGAAGCATCCAACATTCCTTCTGGATATCAACAAATCAAAGTCCACATGATCTTCGCCGTCAAACATGATGGACGTCACAAGGCAAGACTTGTAGCCAATGGCAATCTCACAGATGTACCACTTGACAGCGTGTATGCTGGTGTGGTGTCACTCCGGGGCCTTCGCATGTGCCTGTTTGCAGCTGAACTCAACTCCCTTGATGCATGGGGCACTGACATTGGAAATGCCTATTTAGAAGCCCTAACCTCTGAAAAGGTCTGCATCAAAGCAGGTCCAGAGTTTGGTCCACTCAAAGGTCACATGCTGCTTATCCACAAAGCTCTTTATGGCCTACGATCTTCTGGGAAATGTTTTGGTGACCTTCTCGCTGCCTGCCTCATTGAACAAGGTTTTGAACGGTCCAAGAATGAAGCTGAAATCTTCATGCGTCCTGGCGTTAACAAACATGGGGAGCCTGTTTATGAATATGTGGCAACCTATGTTGATGATCTTTGTGTATGCATGTCAGAACCAAACCAATTTCTTGAAGTCCTCCAAGCTGAACCCTACAACTTCAAACTCAAAGGTTCAGGACCCATGCAATTCCATCTTGGATGTGGTTTCACAAGAGACAAACATGGGATCCTATGTATGGATCCATCCAAATTCATCTCCAAACTTGAAACCTCTTATCAGCAGATGTTTGGATGCGCACCTAAAACAAGAGCACAGTCTCCACTTGAAGAAAATGACCATCCTGAACTTGACACATCTGACTTCCTTGATGAAGAAGACACCAAGAAATACCAGAGCATGATTGGATCCCTCCAATGGCTTGTCACGATCGGGCGCTTTGATATTCAAACAGCTGTGATGACAATGTCTAGTTTCAGAACTCAACCAAGACAAGGCCACTTGGAACGTGCAAAACGCATCTACGGTTATGTAACAAAGTTCAAAGGATTCAAAATTCGCTTTCGCACTCAAGCTCCAGAACTCCCAGTTTCTGCCTCTGACAACAAGTCTCACGATTGGTCACTCAGTGTGTATGGTGAATGCAAAGAAGAACTGCCAACTGATGCACCAACACCACTTGGCAAACCTGTTGTCCTCAACCATTTCTATGATGCAAATCTCATGCATGATATTCTCTCTGGGAAAGCTGTCACTGGCATTCTGCATTTTGCAAACAAAACACCAATCATGTGGTTCTCCAAGAAACAATCCACTGTGGAAACTGCAACTTTTGGTGCTGAATTTGTTGCAGCAAGGACATGCATTGAACAGATTGTAGACTTGCGCCAATCATTTCGATACATGGGTATCCCTGTCAAAGACACATCATTTGGATGGGGAGACAATGAAAAGCAAGTACTCAGCGCTTCATTTCCTTATGCAAGACTCCACAAGAGACACAATATCCTCACATATCACTATGTTCGAGGCATGATTGCACGAGGCTTCATCAACCTGCAACACATTGTTGGTAAGGACAACTGTGCTGACATCCTCACCAAACATTGGAGTCACAATTCTGTCTATTCCCTGATTAAACCCATCTTCAACTATGAAGGCAACACCGGTGATCTTTTCATTCAAGATTGATGACATCATACCCTGTTGGTAGATTGAACATGGCAAAATCAAGGAACAGATGGGGAGTGTTAAATTGTAACCAAAATCGGTTTTCGTTTGACAAACCCTTAACCCTACATACATTACATATGAACGCTCACACACTGCGCGTAAAGAAAACAAAATATTTTCTACTGAGTTTACAGTACAAGAAAACAAGCAGCAGCAGCAGCAACCACTCAGTAGAATTAACAAGACAGCAACGTCGAATTCCCGACAAGGTTGTTGTCCTCACATCTTTAGTTTAACTCTGATTTGAATACCTTGATACTTACATCCTGCTCCTCCAGCAGCCTCTGTAGAACTACAAGCCTAAGATCTAACTGACTGAGCCCAGAAGAGGTAGTTAGAATAGATCTGATCGATTCGTTCGGTCGTAGTGGTGAATCCGAGACTATCGATAGAACAGACCGGCACCTCAACCGGTTTGCTGCTCCTGCTGTACATCTCCAAGCTTGCCTTAGGACCTATCAGCTTAAACCCTGTTTCAGCTACATTTTAACACAACCGAAGAATGAAAAATCTATCTCTGTCAATATGTTGAGCGGTAGGATCAAAGTGAAACTGCCGTGTCTGGGATGGCAAATATTTGTGGTATCAAAAAGAATGTTTGTAAAGCGTTCGAGAGTTGGGTTGAGGTTGTTGCTGATGTGCCGTTGTCGGGTTTTCGTCGCAATTCCGAAACGCCGTTATTCCAAAATAGACTAAGGTTTACTTCGTATTCAGCAACACTTGGATAGGGATACACCGATTGATGATTTTGATTGTAACTGAGTGTATGAGGGAACCTGTAATCAGTTCCATGGACACGTTCCAGCAATAAAAGAGGCACGTTGTGTCGGTACGGGAACGGCAAGTTCGGTACAACAGAAAAGAAAAATTCTTTCTCCGTAAATACTTGTAGTTCAAGGACCGGCGTTGTACTGTAGTGTCCAGAATAAAGATAATAAGAACACTTGGAACGGCCTGACTGTAGAGGTTTTGGATGTCCCTTTTTCTGACTGTAAATACGAGAGCGCCGATACCAGTGTCGACGTTCGTACGTGATGTCCTTTCAGTTGTAGTTTCTGTTGCTTGACAAAGGCCTGTGATTGATTCTCTATTGGAAGAGAGCAAACAGAACGTGGGTAGTGACCCAAAAGATCAGAAGAGAGAGATTGGAGATATGAACATACCGTACAGCGACACCAAATGCATCTTCTATGACCCGTCGAATTGCCGGCACAACGATGGTCAGTTTCAAAACGTCTTCGATATCCACTACGGTAATAAGGTTACGTACCACGACTCGGAATCTAAACAGGTCTATTCCTCTGACAGCCTATCCAGAACAGTCGGTTAGACCTTTGGTGTGTAGCTATCAGGGATAGATGAACCGGATAGTATTATGATCAGGTTGATAAATTAATCATGTGCTTGCTGCTCGCTGCTCGCAGCCCGCTGCTCGATGCACCGGACGTACCGTACGGTAAGAAGGTTACGATGTAAGCAACGATGATATTATCCTACGAGTAAGTTGCGCGGAAGCCTTACCATAAACCTTACTTGTACTTATTGCTACACGTAATTAATGCTCGTCGTAAGGTTACGCTTGTAATCTCTTACTATTTTTTGAAGTACGAAGGTTCATACTCGTACATACAAAAGGTAGTACCGAATCCCAGTGGAAAACAAACCTTACCATCCCCCACAAAGCCAGCAGAGCGATACGTACCGTACAGTAACCTTACGGTTCGTACCTTACGTACGTACTTTATTGTTCAGAATTCCTAATCCCTACTACTACGGAATTCCTATCAGCTGATCCCCCCCATTTTTAATCAGATTAACTCGGGGAGTTTAGGGCATTTTGACCTTCGTCTGGTAGTAGATTTTTCTACGCGGCTCTACAGAGCATCTCCAAGGCAACTTGTTGAGAAATCTCTCCAGTACTAATTCTACATGATATTGTTCAAAATTACATTTTGGCTCCTACTCAACCAATCTTGACTTGATAACACCAGACAAACCAACTCTGGGCACAAGGGTTGGATGGACATAGGTGGTATGGCTACAAGTCTATTGCAACTGCTTCCAATTCAATCACTATGGTCAGGAGGAGTTGTAGCCTAATTTGTACATGAATTTGTGTAGAAAATTAGTACCAGAGTTTCTTTCTGGGAAATGACAGAGTCGTGTAGTAGACTCCAGTAGAAAAATATACCACCAGACGAAGGTCAAATTGCCCTAAACTCCCCGAGTTAATCTGATTAAAAATGGGGGGGATCAGCTGATAGGAATTCCGTAGTAACAGCTGTCCCACAGAATGCGTAGACTCCAGTACAAGACTATTACATACAGTAAACTGGGGAACAACCGTCCGGAACTCTGTTCCACCGGACTAAGTTACCGTAAGGTTTACGGTAACCTTAACCTTCCTATGGAATTGCAAACAGTTGTTCCCCACTCCCCAGCAGGGGTCATAATAAGAAGGGGTGCGACACAATCCGCGCGCTCGTACAAAAACTCCATTCAAATCTGAAAAAAAAAATTACCTACGGTATGCGTGGGACAAATAACAAAAGTTGTACCTGAGTTTTTTTTTTCATTTTCGTTTTTAACTAACAAACACTAGTTAAAATACCTTGACTTCAGATAGTAATAACTCAGTCAAAAATCAATTCTAATCTTTATTTCAAATACCTGCATTATAGTTTAAGCTGTTTTAAACAAGAATATCCAATAAAAATGAGGTTTTGAACAAGTCTAAGGTCATCTATTACTGATACAAGACTGAAGGCCATTTTTAGGCTTTTTTCGATGAAGATACCCTTCTTAGGTATGAAACATATGATTGATTTAGTTCGTAAATTAATTTACGAAGTAATTACTTCGTACTACGTACTTATTATTATTATTTACCATGATGCCACCACCAACACTACTATCACTAATACAACCACTACTACCACTATTATCACTACTACAACCACTACTACCACTACTACCACTACTACTACCAATACCACCACTATTACCACTATTATTACTACTACCACAATTACCACTACTTCAAATTACAATACTATGATCACATCGTTACACAACTATATCAAAAGGAACCTGGATTTTCTTTGTTAGAAAAAAATTAAAAAAAACCAAAAGGATTGCATATAAGTTAACACTAATATGGCTGGTAGTCTTTCTCCAACAAGTTAGAGAAGGCCCTTTCCAGGGATGGTCATTGGGTCCATGGTAATAAAACTGTCGGGCAATGAGCTCACAGTTTTCCCAATCACAAATGCACTTAAAGATTGGTGCATTGTTTGTTGTAGTATCACTTGCAGGTGAAGGATCTGTTCTAGGTGTAAAATCCATTTTTTTGGTAATTAAACCTTACTGAAGATGTCAGTAGTTGTGCTTATATTGATAATGTTCTGTTTCAATATGTTGTTGAAAATGATCTTCAACTATTGTAGTGATAGTATTTTAGTAATGTAACTACTCGTGTTTGTAAATTGCTTTGTGTTGTTTGATGCTGTTTGTACCCTGTATTGAAGTTATTATTCAATATTGTTATTCTTTAATCTTAGTATACCCCCATATATATAGTATAATTTATGAAGTTGTTAGACTATTAATTTTTGGAAGAATTATTACCATGTACTGGTAGCAGCATGTATTAGTGATTGGACTTTATCATGTTCTACTATACTGTACCGTAGTAATAATTTTTGGAAGAATTATTACTACGTACTGGTAACCTTCACATCATGTATTAGTGATGGGACTTCATCAGGAGGAAGTACTTCGTAATTGGAGGCTGGAACGCAGATACGACCAGGGGTCATAATATAAAGGGGTGCGTCACGATGCGCGCTCCCGTACGAAACTCCATTCAAATCTGAAAAAAAAAATTACCTATGCGTGGCACAACTAACAAAAATTGTACCTGAGATTTTTTTTCATTTTCGTTTTTAACTAACAAACACTAGTAAAAATACCTTAACTTCAGATAGTAATAACTCAATCAAAAATCAATTCCAATCTTTATTTCAAATACCTGCATTATAGTTTAAACTGTTTTAAACAAGAATATTCAATAAAAATGAGGTTTTGAACGAGTCTAAGGTCATCTATTACTGATACAAAGTTGTAGGCCTTTTTTTGGCTTTTTTCGCGGAAGATACCTATCTTATGTATGAAACATAGTATCACTTTACGGCCTTTTTGGGTGCATGACTGACGAATTTCGGTGCATGACTGGCAAATTTCGGTGCATGACTGGCGAAGTTGGGTGCATGACTGGAGAAGTCGGGTGCATGACTGACAATTCCAAGCACGTCTGATGAAAAAAATGGCCTACAACCTTGTATCAGTAATAGATGACTTTAGACTCATTCAAAACCTCATTTTTATTGAATATTCTTGTTTAAAACAGTTTAAACTATAATGAAGGTGTTTGAAATATAGATTAGAATTGATTTTTGATTGAGTTATTGCTATCTGAAGTTAAGGTATTTTAACTAGTGTTTGTTAGTTAAAAACGAAAATAAAAAAAAATCTCAGGTACAATTTTTGTTAGTTGTGCCACGCATAGGTAATTTTTTCCTTCGCGCAGTGGCGCACCCCTTTATATTATGACCCCTGGATACGACAAACGAAGTCGAAGGGAACGCAGATACGTAGGGTATTTTGAGTTGAAATTTTTTGCTTGGTACGCTAATAGGGTAAAAAACCAAAATGGGGATAAATTCGGTACGCAGATCTGGTAATGAAAACAGATGATATTTTTGTCTCTATTCTAAGTACGGTAATTAATTAAATTAATTTACGAACTAAATCAATCATATGTTTCATACCTAAGAAGGGTATCTTCCACGAAAAAAGCCTAAAAATGGCCTACATTCTTGTATCAGTAATAGATGACCTTAGACTCATTCAAAACCTCATTTTTATTGGATATTCTTGTTTAAAACAGTTTAAACTATAATGCAGGTATTTGAAATAAAGATTAGAATTGATTTTTGACTGAGTTATTACTATCTGAAGTCAAGGTATTTTAACTAGTGTTTGTTAGTTAAAAACGAAAATGAAAAAAAAACTCAGGTACAACTTTTGTTATTTGTCCCACGCATAGGTAATTTTTTCCTTCGCGCAGTGGCGCACCCCTTCTTATTATGACCCCTGCTCCCCAGGGGGATGGAGTCACAATGACAAGGAGGGGTGCGACACGAATCGAAAAAGTATTTTTTGTCCCTTTGTGCTTTACACGTAAAGGTTACGAGTAAGGTTTAACTTCTTACTTGCACGAGACGAACGAAAGAAAAAAGAAAAAAACCCACCTCCCACCTTCGCCGGATGAGACAGAGACGGATGATGGATGGAACCGAAGAAGCATCGGGATCTTTATCGTGATCCTCATCAACCGGTAAGTTACCGTATGTTCGTAGGTAAGAACACCTAGAGTGCCGTTGCGGGAGAACACGTTGTGACATCGTGGAAGAAGCGGACGATGACGTTCAAGAGAAGTCTCGATCAAAATGGATGGATGCATGGGTGAATGGATGAATGCATGGATGAATGCATGGATGAATGCATGGATGAATGCATGGATGAATGGATGCACCGATGCACCGATGCACCGATGCAGTGGCGGATCGCGTGTCCGCATCCGACGACGGACGGCACGTCGAAATCGCCCTGGCCGTTGCCCTTGCCGTTGCCGTTGCCGTTGCCGAATTGGCCCCACCGGGACCAGTCGCTCTACTGCAGCAGAACGACGTCGTCAAAGAAGCTCGAGCAGTGTCGGTACTCGAAGATCAGGACGAAACGAAACGAATCGAATCGAATCGAATTAAATTGAGTTGAATTGATTCAAGATCACGATACGATTGATTCGGATGGTGTTTGGCATGTTGGGGAACAGGTGCGGACGCGTCGCATGCGAAATGTCTTTTTCTGCGTGTGGCGCATTGCTTCGCTCCTTTCTCTTTCGCCGTGACGATCGCTTTCATGGATCAGTATTACGAAGCGCGAGTAAGTTACTACTAACTACGAAGTTGTACGGTAGAACCGTATTTTGAATTTGGAACGAAACGCTGTTGTTGTTTCCCCCGCAGTTTTGCCGTGGGCATGGACAGGGTGGACGTCGTTCACGGATTCCCACTCATCATCATCATCATCATCATAATGGCCATCGGAGACGAGCACCCTCGTGCACCGGTTTCGGATTTTTGAGCCTACCGACAGCTTTGTGCCGGTCGAAGGAAATGATTCTGGAGTGCAGCGGGGGAAGGAGCGGGAGTGGGAGTGGGAGCGAGAGCACGATGTGCTCCCGGGCAAAATTGTGATCCGCGCGTTTTCGTGTGGCCATGAACATGCCGGGATAGCATTCGCTCCATTCCGGGATTGTCCGAGGGTTTTCGAGCGAGATGATCTCGGTGTCGATTGTGATCGTGATCTCGACAGTGATCGTGATCTCGACAGTGATCGTGATCTCGACAGTGATCGTGATCTCGACAGTGATGTTGTGGGATACGCGTGCACGAAACACCTCCATGTCCTGGTATTACGAGTAAGCTATTTGTGCGTGCAGCAAAAGGTCGACCGAGTTCTTCTACTATTCCCGCTACCGGTACAAATATTGCCTCTACTAGAGACAACCAAAGAGAAACAAACACCAAACAACAAACAACAAACCCCACTAAAGTAACGCAAGACCACTCATACCGGCGGGCGCGTGTTCAATGTATTACAACATAACGAGGCACATGAGGTTACTTGTATCATAATACAAGTGTTGAATAGTACACGTAGTATTATATTACAGTAGTTTATTGATTGCGTAAGTGACGCATTTATATACGCAGACGTAGACGTACGGTAGACGTAGACATGCACCTGTACATGTACACGCAAATGTACACGTACCCGTTTGTCGTCGTCAAGCCTGGAGCCGGGGTCGCAACCGAGCGGTGGCGGGGCCGAATGAAAAAAGAATCGAAGCGAGGACAGCATCGTCGACGTTGTCGTCGTTGTCATTGTCATTGTCATTGCCATTGTTGCCATCGTTGCCATCACCAATGCCATCAACAACAGCAGCAGCAGCAGCGGAAGCGGAAGCAGCGGAAGCAACAACTACTTTTAACTCTCTCCCGGCAATCGAAACGCTGCTATCGGTCGTACCGGTATGATCGATTTCTTGTTGCCACGACTTCTTTTCGTTCTCGTCTGCTGTTTTTCCGACTCTAGTTCCCGAGTAAGTTTGCTTAGCGTTTCGCTCTTTGTTGGAGCATCGTGATATCGAATCGTCGAAGATGGTTGGTGTCCCAATCCTACCGGTACCGTACGTACGGTGACTTGCCCCAACGATTAATTACCTGTACCGTGATTCATTCCGGTAGTATGCCGGCCGACCAGTTCGGGGATGAAAATCCTTCCAGAGGTATGGGTATGGGTACGGGTACGGGTAGGGGTGTAGGCACCGGTACGTCGTGTGCTATGATGTGCTGTGCTGTGCTGTGCTGTGCTGTGATGCACTGTGATGTAGGAATGCTGTGATGTGATGTGCAGTGATGTTATGTACTGTGATGTGATGTGATGTTATGTGATGTGATGTTATGTTGTGTGATGTCATGTGATGTCATGTTGTGTGATGTGATGTACTGTGATGTACCTCCGCAAGACGGGACAGAATCCATTGCATCGAAAGGATTACTTCTAATTGACTGCGAATGTGAATGGCATGTGTCCATCCGTTGTATGTAGGACTACTGGTACAAGTATGCTTGATCGCTCAATCGCTCCTGCAAAAACAATACTAATTCACAGCCCGTACCGTGTTGGTGCCGTACCGTACTATCGAAGCCTTGCGTACACGTACTGTATTTCGTTGTCGTTCTTTCGTGCATCGAAACTTGGAACTTGGTGGTGGTACTCTTACGTACGGTATTGCGTATGCTGTGTCCGTTTGTGTATGGTTGTGAGAGTGTGAGTGTATTTGTATGTGTATGTGTACTGGGTCGGAGAGGAGAGGAGAGGAGAGGAGAGGACCAATGGATGGGAAGTAAGGTTTACTGCGTAGTACGAAGTAGTAACCTTAGTATGAAGAACGAAGTAATCTTACTTTTTTACCCGAGATACTTTCTTGCATGACTAATGAATGCTGTACATACGTAAGACTGTTCCGTACCGGTACGGCAGATGCAGATGCAGATGCAGATGCAGATGCACATCGATTCCTTGGCATGACAAAGCGCACGCTGTCGAAACCGATTGAAGAATGAAGAATGAATGTGAATGGATGAATGGATGAATTTGATGAATGGATCAATCAACCAATCAACCAATCAACCAATCATCGATTGTGAAGTGCTTGCTTGATCAGCGCTTCTGATACTTCCTTTGACGCACGACACCAATTGTACGGCATGTTGCTGTGCTTTGCTTTGCTGTGCTTTGCTTCGCTTGCTGGATTTGTGTTGTTTTGCTTTCCTCTGTCGATCATCGTCTGTAGGCCTATCTGTATCTGTATCTCTGTCAATACGTCAATACGTCAATACGTCAACACAATACGAGCACAAGCACAAGCACAAGCACTCATCTTACTTGTGCGTGTTGTACAACGGGTCGGGATTAGCAATTTCAATCCGAAAGCGGAAATCGGAAATCGGATGTTAATCGTGTTCGATACGAAGCACGAAGCACGAAGCACGAAATTATTTTCGCTATGGTAATCTTAGTTCTGTTTGTTCGTTGGTTTCTTGTTCGTCGCGATGAATGCGATACGGTAATCTTAACCTCCCTCCCATCGATGGGATCGGAGGTTTGGGTGGAAGGAAAATACGAGTAACCTTAATTAACCTTACCGGTACGTGTGCATAGTCGGAAGTCGAACGTCGGCAGTGGAAGTGGAAGTGGAAGTGGAAGTGGTCAGTCAGTAACGTACTACAAAGTTCCTATCAGCTGTCCCCCGGTTCTACATCCTCAACTACTAATTTCTACGGAAACCGGGGGACAGCTGATAGGAATTCCGTAGTACCGTACTTACTCTTACTCGTACCGGTACGACATAAGATTCCCCGTACCGGTACGTTTACCAGTACCGGTAACTTACCGGTAACGGTAAGAAGGTCAGAGTAAGTCTTACTTGCTTCGCATTCTCAATCAATTCCTTGTTTGCTGAGACTTCGTAATTACCGGTAGTAAGGTTAAGTTACTGTACCAGTAGTGGTGGGAATGATTATCTTTTACTCTACGCCGTACGAGTAGTAAAAAATTATAATTATTTCATATGTCCAAAACAAAAGAAGGACCAGCAAAAGAAGGACCACCAGCAAAAAAAACTCCTTACTTTGTAATGCTGAAGCCAAATCCTAGCTAGTAGAGTATTTCTAGTACCAATGGTAACCATACTACTACAGTGATACAAAATAGTGTTCCTCTTAGCATACTAGCTAGTAGTACGAGTAGTACAACAAATGGATGATGCCATTATGTTGTGAGAGTACTAGTACTACTACTTATCATAGAACACAGTACTGTTAGTACTACTAGCATACAAATGAAATCATTGATGGTCCTCCTATGCTACAATCCAGCACATTGGGACAGGATATGTAGCAGGTGGTGGTGCTAGTATTGACCAGGGGGGGCAGTGGAGTTGGTGTATGCCATAATGGCCTGTATTTAAGTAAAATTAAAAAAGGACTTCTAAGAGCTGGGGTATATAGATTTGGTACTAATCCTACTGGATGCTGGGCCCAGCATCCTGCCTAGCATCCTGCCTAGCATCCTGTCTAGCATCCTATTTATTAGTATCATGTCCCCCTTATTTCTGTACAGCAGCAGTTCCATCTATATCTTAGCGCCCTGACTATCTTATAATATAGGACTGCTAAGAGCTGGGGTATGTAGATCTGGTACAAATTCTACTAGAAGGGCCCAGCATCCTGCTTAACATCCTGTTCACTATCCCACTTAGCACAGTACAGTTCCATTTGTCAGTTACTAGCAACCCCTATAGATCTCCCAATATTGATCTGCTAAGAACTGGGGCATGTACATCTGGTACAAATTCTACTAGAAGGGCCCAGCATCCTGCCAAGAAGCATCCTGTCCAGTATCTGCCTCAGCCCAGCAGTACGGTTTGGTTTATCAGTTTGTAGCACACTGAATATTTTATAATATTGATCTGATAAGAGATAGTAGGGTATGTAGATCTGGTACAAATTCTACTAGAAGGGTCCAGCATCCTGCCAAGCATCCTGTCCAGTATCTGCCTTAGCCCAGCAGTACGGTTTGGTTTATCAGTTAGCACACTGAATATTTTATAATATTGATCTAATAAGAGATATAGGGTACTATGATGTAGATCTGGTGGTGGTACAAATTCTACTAGAAGGGCTCAGCATCCTGCTTAGCATCCTGTTCAGTATCCCCCTTAGCCCAGTATGGTTTGGTTTATCAGTTATCCCCCTTAGCCCAGTATGGTTTGGTTTATCAGTTCATAGCATCCTGTAAATCTCCCAATATTGATCTGCTAAGAACTGGGATATGTAGATGTGGTACAAATTCTACTAGAAGGGCCCAGCATCCTGCTTAGCATCCTGTTCAGTACATCCCCATTAGCCCAGTATGCTTTGTCAGCAAAACAGGGAGAGCAGCAACAACAGTACAGCTAGTACAGTGGATACATAATGATGGAGTAGAGTAGTATGATGGTGTATTAGTAGGATCAAGTACTACTACTACTAGTACTAGTACTCCTCCTGCTGGTGAAATCTCCATTCTACATACAGGCAGCACTACTATTGTATATACTACTAGTGAAAGCACACTAGTTGCTCCTCTAGAGGTAGGTTAGAGTTGTCAAAAGAGGTAACAGGCATCATAGTTTTCTTTAGGCTTTCAAAAGTGGAAGAACATTCTCCAAAGAGTGAGTAAGATTACCCACTACGGTATTTCTCACAGTTCACCCTTTTTTTAGACAGTTTTTTTCCGTGAAAGTAAAGAAATCGAAAATATCAAGCTATTGTTATGATGACTGTTTTTAATTTCGTATGACAGAAAGTTTTGGTCGGAGACTCAGAAAAATGAGATGCGTAGAACCCAGGAACATTCCTATGCCCCCACTCAACTTCACGCCAGCCGATCGAAATTACAATGTACTCCACATAGATACTTAGCATATGAATAGAATAATTCTATCGAACCTTGATCACTATATTTCTATAGGGTTTCTACATACCTTTTGTACCAGGAATGTCCAAAATTACAATATTTTCCACGATTTGTGACACGAAATTCTGCTCGGACAAACGTATTATGAAAGTGCAAAAAAGAACACGATAATAAGACGGAACGACACATCACAGCTCAGTCGAAACAGGATGACAGCAAACGGCAAACAGCGAGTAGCAAAGAGCAAACAGCAGGGAAGCGTCGATACAGGGGATAGGGTTTTGCTAGGTTCAATTCGTGGATTATGTACTGTAAAGAGATACCCTAGCATGGCCAAGACGAAATCGATACAGCAGCGAGGAGCAGCAAGCAGCAGCAAGCAGCAAGCAGCAAACATCGAATAACGTACAGGGGTTTTGCTAGGTTCGACGCGTTGTTTTTGTGCTGCAAAACAATACCCTAGCATCGCCCTCGATAAAATCGATACAGCGGGGGGGGGGGGGTGGCAGCAAGCAGCAAACAGCAGCAGCAAGCAGCGAATAACAAGGTACAGGGGTTTTGCTGGGTCCGACGCGTTCTTTTTGTACTCTAAATGGATACCCTTGCGCAGCCAAGACAAAACCGATACAGCAGCGAGGAGCAGCAACGCTTCGATAATACAGGGAGGGGACAACAAGCAGCAGCAAGCAGCAACGCGTCGATATACTACGCTTCGATATACTACGCGTCGATATACTACGGGGGGGGACAGCAAGCAGCAGGAAGCAGCAACGTGTCAATAATACAGGGGGGGACAGCAAGCAGCAGCATGCAGCGAAGATCAACCTACAGGGGTTTTGCTAGGTTCGACGCGTGGATTATATACTGCCAAACAATACCCTAGCGCAGCCAAGACAAAATCGATATAGCAGGGGGGGGACAGCAAGCAGTAGCAATCAGCGAATATCAACGTACAGGGGTTTTGCTAGGTTCGACGCGTTGATTTTGTACTGTAGAAGGATACCCTTGCACAGCCACGACAAAATCGATACAGCAGGGGGGGGGGGACAGCAAGCAGCAGCAACGCGTCGATAATACAGGGGAGCTGCAAGCAGCAAATAACGTACTGGGTTTTGCTAGGTCCGACGCGTTGTTTTTGTACTGTAAAGGGATACCCCATCGCAGCCAAGATAAAATCGATGCAGCAGGGGGGACAGCAAAGCGTCGATATACAGCAGGGGGAGCAGCAAGCAGCAACAAGCAGCAACAAGCAGCAAATAACGTACTGGGTTTTGCTAGGTCCGACGCGTGGATTATGTACTGTCAAGAGATACCCTAGCGAAGCCAAGATAAAATCGATACAGCAGCAAGCAGCAGCAACGCGTCGATAGTACAGCAAGCAGTAAGCAGCAGCAACGCGTTGATAATACGGGGAGCAGCAAGCAGCAACTCGTCGATAATACGGGGAACAGCAAGCAGCAGCAACGCGTCGATAATACGGGGAGCAGCAAGCAGCAACGCGTCGATAATACGGGGAGCAGCAAGCAGCAACGCGTCGATAATACGGGGAACAGCAAGCAGCAGCGTAGCGTCGATATACTACAGGGGGATAGCAAACGGCAGGAACGCGTCGATATACAACGGGGGGATAGCAAGCAGCAGCAAGCAGCAACGCGTCGATAATTAGAAAACAATTTCGGCAAAGTATGCTGGCTCTGTACCGAATGTTGTTTTCATCATTATTACTAAGGTTAAGTTACCGTAAACCTGACGTACTCGTACCGGTAAGGCTTATTGTATTATTATTATGTTATTATTATTTCGATCCTTCAGTTCGGGTTTCTTTTCATCCGCACATCCAGGTCTCTTTTTCAAAATTCGTACGATCGGTCCATATTATCTATAGGGCAAGGCAAGTGCGAAAGACAATGTAGGATCGTATGATCCGTACCATTGACCCAAGCCTACCATTGTCCAGTGCCGTAGTGAACAGAGCTGAACAGTGAGGAATGAGCAGGTACAGTAGAATGTAGAGCAGTAGGCAGAGTTGCTAAGCAGGGGTCTTTGGTATGGATACTATTCTCATTGTTTTCACAAAGAGCGAGCCTTTTAAAGCTGTCTACGTGAGTGACTGACCGACAGTGGCGGTCTGAGAAAAAGTTCCCACCCTTCCCACCCTTGCGATGGACCTTTGCAACTGCTTCTAGTATGGGACTTAAGCCCTGCTACATGCACTCGCATATGCGATCACACTTTCTCTCTAGCAGCTTTGTTAGCCCGCCAACCTATGTCTAATAGTTAGTATACATACATAGGACCGCAGGTCCCATAGCTCCTAGGAGGGTTGGTCAACGAGCAACAGGACACCTTCAGACCGGTAGTTGCTGGCCAGACGAGACGGCGCCCGGGAATTGGGCGTAGCAGATTCCCGGGTTTCCCAAACCCGACAGTGGTAATCTTACTCAACAGAGGCATGATAAGCCTCCCCTAAAAGACCTCTGATACCCGCAACGATTAGGAAGTAATTACTACTATTATTTTTTACTGCCTCTGGTCCAAAATACTGTATCGATGACTCTTAACGATAAACGATTTTTGAACGCACACATAAGAGCCATCGATACAGTATTTTGGACCAGTAAGGTTACTTTATCTTTATTACCTTTACGAGTAGTTCCATTGACTTACGATCAATTGACAATCCCTTTTATCAATGGCTTTCACTACAATTACGCAACGAATACATTACAAATATTAGAAAAGACTCATTTAACTATTTTTAATTTTTTATTCGTTATTTATTGATTAGGTCGCTTGTAAACCTTCGGATTCTTCTCTGCAAAAAAAAAATTACTTCTTATTCTTCAAAAGTACAATAATATTGAATTTTTCTTATTTACAATTATTTATTGCACTAGTAAACCTTACGTACCATTACGGAAAGGAATATCGTATGCCTCCTTCGCTGTCACTTCGCAATACGAGGTGCGAAAAGGACCACGTACCGTACGGTACAATGTAAGGCTCTACCGTACAACAGTACAATTCGTTTTTTAACGTACAACAGTACATTATTTCGTTTTTTCGTGTGGCAATCTCGCCGGGAGCTTAACATTGTTAGTAGTCGTAAGCAACGTACCGGTATTTACGAGTGCATCGAACCATGATCTGCCACTTGTCTTGAATTACTGCACATCGACATCGACATCAACAGACTTCTCAGCCTCAACGAGAAGATTCGTCCGCAACATTCTCCAGCACGTTGCTTAGAAGATCACCGAAACGATATAACACTAACAAAGTGAAACTGTTTCTCCCATGCATCTCTCCTCGGTTTCGCTCGCCGTCGTTTGCCTGTTTTCGATCCCAAGGATCGTCCGGGGATCGAAGGCGCCCATTGGTCTGTATCAGATCTTATCCGCGGGCGATGGATCCACAGACAAACCCATCATAAACGCTTCTTTGGTATCAAATTCATTCACACTAAATGTTTTCTTCGAATTCAGCAATAGCAGCGAGGTGCTCCCTATCTCTATGGAACTTTTCTCGGGCCTTGGAGGTTCCGCGGTTTGCACCGATGGATCACCTCTGAACACATCTTTGTACACGACAAAACAGATGCCTGGTCCAAATTATAGCACAATTACTACCGATGGAATAATTGGTAAGCAGACACGAATCTTAAACGAAACGACAAAACACGACACTACACCACCGTAAAGTACGAGTTTCAAGCACCTTGGACTCTCGCACGTACTTTGTAATACGTACCTGATACTCCTACTTGCAATTGTACGAACTCGTTGTGGTTCGTCGAAACTTTCAGGTTCACTAACCCGTTTGTCTCTCTCTCTGTCCTCTGCAACTGCTTTAGGCACCGCCGAGTATACAATTTCTGATTTGAATGCTATCCCTTCATCCGCATACACTGTTTATCCAAATGCGAGCAAAGTAGTGAACCTTTGTAAGCATTTAGCACGCATGATACATGCCAGCAAAATCTGTTTGTGGATATGCATGTTTAGATTTGTATGAGATGACACTCACTTCTCGTGTTTTCCCACTATCGTTTTGTTCAATGTTCTGGGGAAAAGGTGCTCGAACATCCATAAAGAAAGACTACGGAAATGGGTTGGATTACGTTTCTTATCTTGACAGCCTGGTGCAGTACAATGCTATATTCGATACGCTATCCGAATTCTCCACGACTACCAATGTATCTTATACCGCCGCAGGAAGGTTGGACGAAAACGTGACCCGGAAAATTGAAATGGAGGCATTTTTGTGTGCCAACAACGGTGCTCCTGCCACAGCCTACAAGATGGGTACGGACTTCACCGTTTGCGTGCGTCCACTGATCAAGTTTGTCTCGGAGGGGTATTCCATGCATGAGTTCGTCAATGTCACATGCCAAAACTCGGTCTACTCGCACGAATTGTTCGCCAGCTCCGTGGCAGGCTTGCTGACAACGCAGATAGATAATACCTCCTCGTATTTGTCCGCGAGTGGAGAAGCGGTGGGTGCGGCTGCGAAGGCATTTAAGAGCGTAGTTGTTGCGGGATACTTTGTCGTGAATGAGCCGTCGTTTACCTGCAGCGGAGACGTCAAGGTGGCTTTCAACAACACATTGCGCCGCCTGACCTCGAGTTTCTCGCGCACTCCCCTCCGCCACAACAACGTGGAAGATTTCCACCCCCGCCACCACGTGCCCTTGTCGACTCTTCCGCGTGAGCTCCAAGAAGCAGAAACAACCGAAGACTCGGAGCTCAGCCCGTTTGAAACCTCGATCGGTCTCGTCTACGACGCCTCTACCAATGCCAACCTATCGAGTGCTACGACCTTTTCGATGTTTTGGAGCCGTAACAGACTCGTGATCGGTTTCGCCATCGCTACCATGATGCTATTACTCTAAGCAAATACTTCCTATTTCCCTTTCTTGCTGGGAATACGAGACTCAATCGGCAAACAACAATGATCAATCATGTCTTCCGCACTTACCAAGGTGGGTCGACAACTGTATCATTTATGTTACCAAACTCGATTGTACATCTATTCGACAGCGTTCGTCTGTTCGAGGGTGCGTGCGTACCAGCATTGGAAGCAATGTGGTCGCGTTCGCCTCGCAGATACCATCCCGGATACCAGATACCTTCCGTGCCATCTTCCTTCACTTACCAAGGTGGGTCGATGCCAAACTTTCTTGAAAACGCGTGTGTGCTGGTCTATCACGTCCTGTTATCACCAGCTGCACACATGCCTGCCCAGACGGTTTTTTCCATTTTCACACTTACATATACCGCACATGCATATTCCAATAAATAGTAAAATTAGTTTCACCCTCCTCGGGACCTGTTAAGTTTTAAAGTATTCAACACAATCGACAGTATTGGATTGGATTGGATTGGATTGGATTGGATTGTTTAGGGTTAATTGAGAATGTGCCTTCACAAACTACGGGGACCCGTGAAGGAGCGGCACGCCATTTTCGTTCCGTTCGTTCCACAGACGATTGTGCCTTGACACAACACCGACAAGGGGAGTGTTGTATATTTCCAGTTTTCCGCGGTTACCCCGTACGGTCGTTGGTGAGGGGAGGATGCACATTACGAAGTTCCTAACTGCGAAATCTATCAACAGTACTGTGACCTGATATAGAAGCATCCAACAAGAAATGATGAAACGCATATTGATGCTGACAACTACGAAGTATTATTTATTTCTTTTTTTGGAGGTCGCAACGAAGTTTTTGGAGGCGGAAGGTGCAAATTGGAAGGGGGATGTGATTTTCCAGGATTCGATCGATTTTTGTATTGGTTCTTGCTCGGTGATTCAACTCCTGCGAACCAGTCGAGCGAAAGAGAAACCGTTGGACGTTTCGGGTGAACGTGTATAGCATAAACGCTGACTGCTTGTTATTCCTGGTCCTCCGGAAACAATTCGTCCGTCCAATTTATGCTTATTCTAATGACGATTGCTCTTCATTTCGTGGACCGACAAGCCGATGCCGAATCGAAGGTGCGAACAACGTCACGGTATTTGTTGTTCGTTTGGTCACCTGCACATTACAGTGCCACTTCGATTGATCCGGATGAAGGTTTTTCAACGAAAAAATTGAATGAGCCGGAACAATGTGTTGGAACGTGCCTTCACATCTCGATAATGTCGACGTTGTTCTTGGCCGAAAATTATTTTTGTTTTTGGTTATCGAGGAATTTTATTCCTCAACGCAGAATTTTATCAGAACTCAGAAGTCCGTTTGTTCGATTGAGATTATTCTTGAGATAACCTTACCAACAGGTTAACTTATGTACGATAGTATTCGTACACATACGAGTACATTATGGGCAATTCTACCTACCGTACCGGTATGCTCACCCCTGTGTACAAATAAGGTACAAGCAACGTTACATCCTCTCAGGCACGGGTCCAACACTGAAGGGTATTCGTAAGGTTACTCGTATGCAACATTCACGAGAAGTCATCATAAGTCTTACCAGGTAAGTTACTGATACATGACAGTCATTCCGAATAATCTTTCATTGCCAAAATTTATTCAATATCGGAAATAACCATGACATTATTATTTTTACTATCAATTTTCTTCACTTAGGTGATCAGACCCAGAACATGGTCGCGCCCAAATCCGTTCTCTCAAAATGAATCACTCTTTTTGTGGGTTCAGCCTTGAGTTGTCCTTCAAAGAAGTTTCTGCTGAAACTGACAAGCACAAACATTCTCGAAACGCTTCACCGATCGTAATCTGCATTATATTCACAACAGTAAAACGGTGAAACGCAGTAAAAACCTTCGAACAAAGTGGAATACATCTTGATCGAGACAATTCTGGAACATCGTTTGTGGGTTGGTTATTCATCCATTTCGAGTAACGTTTTGTATTCCATCTTTCGCACTCGACTCGACCAGAGGTTATTGAAAGTAAGGTTACGTACAAAGTACCGTATTCGCCCACCTATACGAACAAGTACCGTACAAATAAATACGTACCGTACGTAAGTAACCTTACGTACAAGTCTTTTATGATTTTCAATGTTGTTTGATTGCTTGATTCATTCGATTAAAAGTCCAGATACAAGCAAGTGATCTCTTCGACTGACTCGATTGCTGTGTTGTCAATCAAAATCGATTTTAGGTCCACTGCTAAGAATTTATCTATCCTATCCTATCTATTATAGGTATGTACAAATCGTGTCAGAGAAATTCATGATTGATTCAAAAATGCGAAAAACGAGTCGAGTCAGTCATTTCGATCTGCTACCTTACTTACATACTGGTAGACGGACGATACCGTACGCAGCGTACGATACGATAAATGAGCACGAAGTAATGTTCTTGTGGCGAAATTGAATTTTTCCAATTACAGTACCGTACCGTACGGTATTCAACTGTCGTGGTCGAGATCGATGGTTGATACGGTCGTTCATCTCCTAATACCTCTTTTTCTTTTTCTTCGAACCATTGCAGACACATTTGGATATTTGAAATCACTATGCGTTTTGAAACCATTGTCATTTCAACCACAGCAGCATCCTGTGCCACTGCAAGCAACCATAAACAGCATGGTAAAGCACCCCCTACCCATTCATGGTTGAGGTCTGATGAACACAGGAACGACAAGAAACTCAATGAAAAGAACAAATTTCTTCAAACTACTTCAAAAATTGTGAAGAAAAACATTGCCATTCGGAAACCAATTGGGGAAGGTGCAGGTTGGGACACTTTTGGTCCTCTTGATCTTGGTATTTTAGAGAAGAATCGTATCAAGAGGGAAAATTTGAAGGCAGCATCAAGTGTTCCAGCCACAGAAGCTGGAATGCTTGGACGAAATCTTGATGGAAGTACTGCTGTAACCATTGATTGTAAAGCCTATTGTGTTCACCGTCCTGTCATTCAAAAGTCTGGAGAAAATTTCATGGATGTCATCTCTTCATGCACTAAGAAAAAAGACAGTAAAAAATGTCCATATGGTGATATTCCATTGAACTGCTGGAATACAACGAACGTTACAGATATGACCAAGGCATTCTTTCAGAGAAGAAAATTCAATATGCCATTGAATTGTTGGGAAGTTTCCCAAGTTACTTCAATGTATGATATGTTTCATGGTGCAAAATCTTTCAACCATCCTATTCATGAATGGCACACTTTCCAAGTTAATGACATGAGAAGGATGTTTTATGGTGCATCTGCTTTTAACCAGCCCATTGGTGACTGGGACGTGTCTCAAGTGAATGACACGAGTTACATGTTTGGCAGTGCAGATTCTTTCAATGCGCCAATCAATCAATGGAATGTCTCTCAAGTTAACAAGATGGATGGAATGTTTTTATATGCACCTGCATTTAACCAACCCCTCAATGGGTGGGATGTTTCTAGAGTTTCCTACATGAGAAACATTTTTAATGGTGCATCTGCTTTTAACCAGCCCATTGGTGACTGGGACGTGTCTCAAGTGAATGACATGAGTTACATGTTTGGCAGTGCATATTCTTTCAATGCGCCAATCGATCAATGGAACGTCTCTCGAGTTGAAAGGATGGATGGAATGTTTTTATATGCACCTGCTTTTGATCAACCGCTCAATGGGTGGGATGTTTCTCGAGTTTCCTTCATGGGAAAAATGTTTAATGGTGCATCTGCTTTTAACCAGCCCATCAGTGACTGGGACGTGTCTCAAGTGAATGACACGAGTTACATGTTTGGCAGTGCATATTCTTTCAATGCGCCAATCGATCAATGGAACGTCTCTCGAGTTGAAAGGATGGATGGAATGTTTTTATATGCACCTGCTTTTGATCAACCGCTCAATGGGTGGGATGTTTCTCGAGTTTCCTTCATGGGAAAAATGTTTAATGGTGCATCTGCTTTTAACCAGCCCATCAGTGACTGGAACATGTCTCAAGTATATGATGTGGGTTGGATGTTTGATGGTGCATACGTTTTCAACCAGCCTCTGGATGAGTGGGATGTTTCTCATACTACCTACATGAGAGGTATGTTCTTTGCGGCAAAATCTTTCAACCAGTCGATTGAGAAGTGGAATGTTTCAGGAGTTTACAGCATGGTTCAAATCTTTTATGGAGCATCTGCTTTTAACCAGCCCCTCAACGGATGGAACGTTTCTCAACTTGAAGATATGTACGAGATGTTTCATGGTGCATATGCTTTCAACCAGCCTCTCAATGAGT
Source organism: Pseudo-nitzschia pungens (assembly GCA_037355855.1). NCBI lineage: Eukaryota > Bacillariophyta > Bacillariophyceae > Bacillariales > Bacillariaceae > Pseudo-nitzschia > Pseudo-nitzschia pungens. Next base: position 2,191,226 of record CM074768.1, read on the forward strand.
GGGATGTTTCGAATATTAATGATATGGTACAACTATTTCATGGTGCATCAGCTTTCAACCAGCCTCTCAATGAGTGGAATGTGTCTCAAGTTAGTACTATGGATCAGATGTTTAATGGCGCATCAGCTTTCAACCAGCCTCTCAATGAGTGGGACGTGTCCCAAGCTAGTACTATGGATCAGATGTTTTATGGTGCATCTGCTTTCAACCAGCCTCTCAATGAGTGGAACGTGTCTCAAGTTGTCCTTATGGGTTGGATGTTCAATGGTGCATCTGCTTTCAATCAGTCCATCAATGACTGGGATGTGTCAAAAATTAATGACATGGTATTGATGTTTAATGGTGCATCTGCTTTCAACCATCCCATCAATAAATGGAATGTTTCTCAAGTGACTGACATGGGCCTGATGTTCAGTGGTGCATCTGCCTTCAATCAGCCAATTAATGACTGGGATGTTTCTCAGGCTACAGACATAAGTGGGATGTTCTATGATGCATCTGCGTTCAATCAGCCCCTCAATGAATGGAACATTTCTAAAGTTCATAAAATGGGTTGGATTTTTGATGGTGCATATGCATTCAACCAGCCCCTTACTGGATGGAATATTTCAGGAGTTATCGACATGGGTTGGTTGTTTCATAAAGCATTTTCTTTCAACCAAACCATCTCTGCATGGAACGTGTCTCAAGTTCATTACATGTATAGGATGTTTGATGGTGCATCTTCTTTCAATCAACCAATCAACAAATGGGATGTTTCTACAGTTCATGATATGAGAGGGATGTTTCATGATGCATCTGCTTTCAACCAACCAATCAATGAATGGGACGTTTCTCGAGTGATTGATATGAATGGAATGTTTTCGGGTGCATCTGTTTTCAACCAGTCTATCAATGAATGGGAGGTGTCTCGAGTTCATGACATGAGTTTTATGTTTCATAAAGCACATGCTTTCAACCACTGCTTGGGCGCATGGGACGCTCTGACTTCTGATCGAAATGTGGTACTAAATGACATATTTAAAAATTCTGGCTGCAATTCCACCTCACTTTCTGAAGGTATCTGGTGCAATAACAATTGTCCTGGGTCCAATTGCACCAATGATGTCTCATTCCATTTGAATGGTAAAAAACACCAAGACTGCAACTGGGTTGCAAAGAAGCCAATGAAGCGTTGCAGCAAGAAGGATAGAAAAACAAAACAGAAGGTAAAGGAATATTGTGGATCAGCCTGTGATTTGCGCTGTTCATGCAAAAATTCCAAGAAACCTTTCAAGTCAGATGGCAGCGTTCTACAGTGCAGACATATTGATACAATGGTGAAATGCAACGAAGAAGCTACGAGCAAAGTGTTCAAAGGACGCTTTGTTGCAGATTTGTGTCCCAAGAAGTGTGGGATTTGTGTCGTCGAAAAATAGATGAACTAAAGCAGCAACCCGACATTTACGAAACCTGGTATGACTGGCTTATGTCATAACATAGAAGAAGTGACGTTATTTCATTAATTTAAATAACACCAAACTGCCAACGACAACCACCACCTTCCGTCATGACCTGGACGACTGCCAAGGAATCGTGTGTTCTGCAGTAGATGTGTCATCTTCCTTATGAACTATGCAATCTTCTCGTCATCCACCTTTTCGTCGATCTCACCTTACCTCTCAAAGAAAGAACGCTAGGTGGCAATGCCAATCGGATTACGCCTAGATCCTTCCGGAATTGCAGGTCCGGAGACGCAGGTCCTGTCTTCGGAAGCTGAGGGATGTGACACAACCATGGTACCCAATCGCGAACAGCGGCTGGTTTCTATTTGGCATTATCGACTGTTCTAATCCTGTTTGTTGTCAAGAATGTGTTCTAAACTCTTAGGACAAACGGATTAGAGAGGCGAAGCCGAAGTGACACAGAAACGATGGTATAAGTCTAAGGCCTTGGATCAATTGATTGCTCTAACGGTCCACGAAAGCAATGACGAACATTAACCAACAAACAAACTAAGGTGAATTTAATCGGTCATTGCACAGAATGCACCTTCGCATAGCATCGCTTGGTTACAACAATTCGCTCCCAGGCAATTTCTCCTCCCTTCCACCCCATGGTGCCCGCTCTCCCGCCGATTAGATCTGTTTCGATCCTCAATGCTTTCCGATAGAAGTATTTACGGGCTGTAAATTCGATTTAATGTCAGATCAATCGCAATTGTACTTCATTGCAACGTGTCGTATTGCATGCACTCATTAACCTCGCCTTACAAGTCTCGTCCTCTCGGTGGGTACTTGTCAATGGTAATGCGTTGACAACAATGGGTGGAATCATTCACGTCACAGTCGGAGGCGTGAACAGACAAGTTGCACTCCTGATGGTTCAAAAGTTGCGGGATTTGGGAGTTGAGCTTTTAAGGTGCGTGGGGTACGAAAGTGCCAGCAACTGAGCACGAAGCAACATACTGTACATCAGATCACAACTCGATCCAATCAGCATGACGGCAACCAGCAAGCAAAAGTATGCGATGCTAACAGCAAGTCGTTTCGCTAGGTCCAACCCGTTCTTTTTTTGCTGTAAAGAGATCCATATCCCAGCATGACCAAGATAAACAGTACAGGGGGAGGCAGCAAGCATCAAAGAATAATGTACGTTGTTTCGCTAGGTTCGACGCGTTGTTTTTGTACTGCGAAACAATACCCCAGTATCGCCCTAGATAAACAGTGAGCAGAAAGCAGCAGCAAGCAGCAACGCGTCGATATAGAGCGAACAGCAAAGCGTCCATCGAAAAGGTTTCAACATTCGATTTGCAAGGGACAGCAACGCGCCGATCTAAAGGGGACAGAAGCAAATTTCGATATTCATGAAGGGGACGACAGCAACGCGTCGATATGCAGGTGGCAGCAAAGCGTCGATATACAGGGGGCAGCAGCAAAGGGTCGATATACAAGGGGACAGCAAGGCGTTGATATAGTACTAAAGGGCGGACAGCAACGCGTCGAACAGCAAAGCTGTTTGGAGGGTTCTAAAGGATCGTGTAGATTAGTACCAGGTTTGAGTTGATTGCTTTCTCAGATTCATGCTGTAGTCAAATCGTCATTGTAAATTGTGAGATGATCTTTCCGGTCCACCAGAACTACATTCGCATCGCTTATTCTTATTTCTTGTTCTCGTCCACCCAAGCTCCTCTCCTTTTTATGTTCCCTGGCTTTAAATACCTTGATACTTAACACCTGCCCTTCAGCAGCTGGTGTAGAACTACAAGCCTAAGATCTAACTGGTTGAGTCCGTCGTAAAATAGATCTGGTCGATCAGCCTTCCGATCGATCGCATTTGTGAATCCGAGACTATTGATAGATCGAACCGGCATCTCAACCGGTTCAAGCTCTTGTTGTTGTCTTCTCTGCTTTGGGAACTATCAGCATGTATGCCCAACGTCAGCTACATGTTAACAGATTACAATAGAAGTTTGTTGAATACTATCAACTGGTCGATCATGCCCGAATATTGGGTTTCTTCAAACACCAAATACCTCCATCAGCGCTGAATCTGCAATCTGCGGTTTGCGTAGAATGATCGGTACCAGTACTGTTACTCGTTATTCATTGAAGATAACAGAAAATTAAATTATTTTATATTCAAAATTCGTCTCGAACAACTTCTTAGTTCGGCTGTCCTTGGTGTGCGCCAAACTGCCTAGCCGGTTTCAGCATTGAATCGAACCAAATGAAGTCAAATGAAGTCGTTGGGGTTACTCATTTCTGTGTGTCGCAGTAGATCATACAGGAACACGTGTCCTCGGGAACTTCTAGCAAAAAGGCTGACGTCCCGCCGTCGAGCTCCTGGACGGAGGCGCCAGGACGACCACCGCCGCCACCACCATTGGACGAAGTCGGCGACGACAAGACATACTGGTTCGTCTTCCAAGCCCGCTGTAGCGGCCTCCGAAACTCCTTGATGAGGGACTCGATCCTAGACACGATGTTGGACTCGTCGAGGATCTGGCTCCAACCCCCAATGTCGTTCCACAACAAGAACCGGCCGCCCTTCCCTTCGGTTTCGGCGATGATATCCCGGATCATGTTCCGCCGCTTGACCTTGACGCCACTCTCGATCCGAGAAAACTCGTCGGCCATTACCTTGGATTCCACTAGATTGCGAAAGTGTGCGTTGGCAGGGTGACTGATATTCGAGCATCCCGTCCGAAAGACAACATCGTGAAAGCCCGGGTACTCCAGAACGGGTGATTCGGGAGGCTGGCTGTGCTGGCCGTCATGGCTGTGGCTGTAAACCTGAACGTGACCGTTGCTGTTGCAGTGGTCGTAGAGTCCGTTGTAGAATCCGTTGCTGCTGTAGTGGTTGGGAGGAGCGTTTCCGTTCATGGGAGGGAGGTCGTACAACGATTGTTCGATGACGCATCGCACACGCACATATTGAACCATGTACTGTTTCTTGATTTTACCCGTGATCGAAATCGGAATCTGCTCGGTCGGTATCCCGTAACTCTGCAGTTTGTAACAGATTTCTACGTGGGAGCCTGAATGCAGACAGATGGACAAATAATTTCACGTATGGGTACAAATCAAATTACAAGTCAGCACAAGCACAAGCACAAGCACATAGCAGGGTAACGACGAAAAAGGACGCGAGCGAGAGAGATCGCAACCCCATCCCCAACAAAGAAAAAAGAAAGATTCAAAGGCAAATATTAGACGTTACATATTTCATGTCACATGTCACAACCAATGACGGGATGATAGCGGATTACAGCTGCAAAAATGCAAAATGGCACGACACGACACGACACGACACGACAGAACGCAACGCAACGCAACGTACCCAGATGAATCGTCAGGCCGCGTCGAGCAAGGTGTCCCACGCGCATAGTAAAGATGGCTCGCCGAAACCGAAAGAACGGCGTGTCCGGGGTGCAGAGGTGCATCGCGCTCACTCGGCAGGTGTGGACGGCCTTGTCGTTGATGTTGGCCGGTGCCTTTGACAGCTTGGCGCTCTCCGAAAACCAGACAATTATTACCAATCCCTTTTTCTGGGTTTCGATGTCATCACCCGCGGTCCACGAAGTGTACAGCGATATCTTAGCCTGATTCGTACGGCACAGACGAAACAAAACACAGCACCGAACGTTAGAGTGAATCCAACCCAATCGAATCGAATCGAATCCAACCCAATCGAATCGAATCCAACCCAATCCAATCGAATCCAACCCAATCCAATCGAATCGAAACAAAAAAAAAAGCATTAGCGTCAACACGAGAATCACAAATGCGAGAGCTAAAAACGACACAGAACCACGCCAACCATGCCCAAAATTTCTTTCTTGTTGTTTCGTACCCTTGTTTTCACTGGTATGGATTCCCAAGTCTCGTCGGGAAAGATGCCCAGAATACGCCTCCCGACGCGATCCCCAAAGGGCAAAAACTGGAACCGGCCGAGCTTCAGCGCCCGGAGTTCGTCGTTGGAAAAGTCCGTCATCCGGACCGGGCGCTGCAGGGCCTTCTCGCCAAACAATTCGAGCGCGAGTCCCAGAAACGTAGCGATGCAGCGGGCGGTGTGCGGCACGTCAAAGTACCGGCTCCGCAGGAACCGCATCCGAAAGCTGTCCGTGTTGACATACGAGTGGGGGTAGCTCCGGGCCCGCAGGTAGGCCTGCTTTTCGCTTTCCGGCAAAACGTTTTCCAGCTCGATGTGGAGGCGGTGCAGGCAGCTGGCCACAAACTCGGGCGTTTCTTCCTGGGCGGCGTTGGTCACGCCGTGGATTTCTTCCTGGCGGATGGTGCGCTCCTTGAGAGACAGCTGGAGGAGTTCCTTGGAGAGGGTTTCGTCCACTATTTTCGGATCGACCGTTTCTCCGTTGTGGGTCATGCCCGAGATCAAGGACTGCATGGTGGTGTGATGTGATGTGATATGATGTGATGCGATGTGATGTTTATAGTTGTGGTGATGTTTATAGTTGTGGTTGTGTTTGAGCCTTTGCTTTGGATTTAGATTAAGAGTTGGCTTGCGTTGGATTGATTCCTACTAGCAACCCTGCCCTCGTCTTTCTCGTGCCGCCGAGCGTTTCAATCGCTCTTTTCTACTTCCTATCCGATCCGATCCGATCCGATTAGTCCACGTTTGTTTTCGTCCAGCAGCCGCGAGTCGTTCCTCGGTTGCGTGTATCAGTAGTTTGCGGATGAATTATTTGCTGTTCGCCCCAAGCTCGTTCTGTTTTGGTTGGGTGGTTGGTGACGGCGATTGTTTGGCAACAAAGAGAGGAAGAACGAGAGAGAGAGAAAGAAAGAGGACGAACGAAGGAAACTGCAACAATGTGCAACAATGTTTAACAACACATCTACTTCTGCTGTACGGTAATTAGCGAAGTAAGGTACGGTTGAAACTTCGTACCGGTATTCGTACTTAAATTGGGCAAGAAGCTGTGGAGTTGGGGAGGCGATAGGGTAAAAAACCAAAATGGGGATAAATTCGGTACGCAAATCTGGTAATGGAAACAGATGATACTTCCCGCTCTATCCATATATTCAGTAATGTAGTATTTTTATGATGTTAGTAGGGCAATATTGCATGCACCGGGAGAAAAACACGCACGTGGAGAAAAACACGCACACAATACTACAAAGTTCCTATCAGCTGTCCCCCGGTTCTACACAGGGGTGATAATAGAAAGGGGTTCGCCACTGCGTGAAAAAAAAATTACCCATGCGTGCACAAATAATAACAAAAACTGTCCTCATTTTTCTTTCCTATATTGATTTTTAACTAACAAACACTAGTTAAAATACCTTAACTTCAGATAGTAATAACTCCATCAAAAATCAATCCTAATCTATATTTCAAATATCTGCACTATGATTTAAAGTCTTTTAAAAACAAGAATATTCAATAAAAATGAGGTTTTGAATGAGTCTAAAGTCATCTATTACTGATACAAAATTGAAGGCCATTTTTAGGCTTTTTTCGCGGAAGATACCCTTAATAGGTATGAAACATATGATTGATTTAGTTCGTAAATTAATTTAATTCCTCCACGAAACAGCTGATAAAGTCATATCACTAATACAGTAAAATCACTAATACATGATGCTACCAGCAGGGGTCATAATAAGAAGGGGTGTGCCACGACGTCTGTCCGTCGTCCGTGTTCGACGTACAAATACTAGTAAAAAAAAAATGGCACTCCATATTCCATGTGTGGTCCAATTTAGAAAAATTTCCCTCAACCTCAATTTTTTTTTTCCACTTTCACTGCATAATACTAACAAAAACTATTACACTTCAATCTATAACAACTCCATCAAAAATTGTAACAAAACAATATTTGAATATTGTATCTAGCCCAATTTTTTACAAGGATCATGAATATGTAACTGCTTTTCACTCTAGATGGATGGAAGATAAAGTAATTTATTTGGATGGATGGTCCAAATTTTGGTTCCAAGTGGAAGCTTTTAATTGAATAAAAATAAAACGGATGACGGACGGACGATCCGATTTTGTATTTTATATTCCAGGTGGAAGGCACAGATCACTGGTAGTTTGAATCAGCAATATCAGACAGCAGATGGATGTAAACTGAAAAAGGTACTTACTACTTGACTCTCAACTATATACGTGAACTGCATATCAAATTTAAAAGTTGGAGAGTGATTGGAAGTGTACTTGGTAAGTTGCTTTATCAGGTACACTTTTACTAGTGATATGCAGTAAATTATGAGAAAAAAAAAATTGACTGAGGGAAATTTTTCTATTTTGGACCACACATGGAATATGAATTGCCGATTTTTAGTGATCGTGGCGTACCCCTTCTTATATTATGACCCCTGGCTACCAGTACGTACCGGTAGTAATAATTCTTCCAAAAATTATTATTACTACCGGTACAGCACAGTAGAACATGATAAGTCAAATCACTAATACATGATGCTACCAGTACGTAGTAAAAATACTGTAAAAATGGTATTGTAATTTGTAGTAGTGTTAGTATTGGTAGTAGTGTTAGTATTGGTAGTAGTGTTAGTAGTGTTAGTAGTGTTAGTAGTGTTAGTGGTGTTAGTAGTGTTAGTGGTGTTAGTGGTGTTAGTAGTGTTAGTAGTGTTAGTGGTGGCACTAGTACTAGTGTTAGCTCAAAAAAGAAAAATACACGTACCGGTAACATTTTTTTAAAAAAGTAGTGTAATCATAGTAGAATTAGTACTAGTAGTAGTAATATTAAAACACCGTGACTAAATGATTCTCCAACTATTGATAACTATACTTTTGAATGATTATGCTACTAATAGTAGCTGCATCCAATCCGATGAACTCGTCTCTAAAATTAATTCTACACTGCTGCAGAGTCGACTACACGCTACACGCACGAGGACATCTTCTCGGTTATTCTTGTTCTCACCCAAAGACGATGATTTCCCCGACATTTGGTAGTTCGTCACGGCTCGCGAGGGGTGCCCCTACGGTCAGGACGGTCCCGTATTCGTCCGAGACCACGGCCGATCCGAATCCCTCCGCGGAATCGGCGCCGTTGAGGGAGGTCACGTGCCTCCAGGAAGACTTGGACGGTGACGAGGAATAGTCATAGATCCTTACCTGGTTCTTGGCTGCATCCCCTAGGACGATCCGGTTACCCCCCACCGCAAGCGAAACGGAGGATCCACCGGGGAGGTACCCGTGGTCCTCGTCGCCGCTGATGGGATCCCAGTAGTTGAACTTGGAATGCATGGTGCTGGTGCTACCACCGTTGTTGGTCCACCGAAAGACGGTGGATTTTGTGGGCGTCGCCACCGCCAGCGTTCTCCCGTCTCCCGAGAGGGCCGTTTCCGCGGGACCAAAGGGGAGGAGGATATCTCCCCCTCGGGGCTTCCACTCGTCTTCAGAGGACGAATACCGAAGGGTCCGAATGGTGACGGGAGGATCGTTCAGGGTCCACTCGGTGGCAGACACCACGTTTCCGTCGTCAGAGAGAACGAGCGACAGTGACAGGAGCGTGTCGGTGGTGGGATTGACCGCGCGCTGTTGGCCCATTGTGGCAGATGCAGTGGCAGATGAGGTGGAAGATGCAGAGACGGTTGTTGGAGACAACACATTGCTCGCATTGGTTCCCTTGGGAACCCAGTCTCCGGAATCTGTATCCCACGCATATACGCGAACCACGGTTGCGGTGGTAGTTTCGTCGTTGTCGTTGACGTCATCTGCCACGATTCCAATAGCCAGAGCAGAGGCGTCCGACGAGAGGGCAATTGCTGCCACCTTCGACGAGTCACTGCTTGGAACTGGAATGGGAGATCCCCGTGGAACCCATTGCTCTTCGTCGTCGCCGTCGCCTTGGTTGTAGCCTGGGAGGAGCTGGTAGACGGAAACGGCTCGTTCGGACGTTGTGGCCAGAGTGGGAATCCCTTGTGTCGATGTGGATGTGGTTGTGGATGCAGAATCGCTGTCAATCGCGCAGACCGCCATGGGAGCTCCGTTGCTGGGCATCCCACCGTGCGGAAGGAGCGCGGTGACGGGAGTCCACCCCCCGTTTTGGTTGTGGTGGGAGGAGGAATATATCGCGGCCTCCTTTTTAGCCTTGCTGCTTGCTGAGCTGGCTTTGCGAAAGACGGCGATTCCCCCCGAGGCGTGGCGTGGCGCCACCATCAGCGTCCCGTCGGAGCTCATGGACAGCGAGGATCCCATTCTGTCTCCGGCCAGGGCAGGTCCGGGAGCGGTGAGGGTGGCGATCAGATCAAACTCGTCAATGGGGATAGAGCTGGCTGGATCATCGGGGTCGTTGGAATCTTTGGGCTCGTCTCCGCTCACCGGAATGCTCGCGCTGGGTTCGGGTACTGGCTGCTGTGGCTTTGGATGTGGCTTTGGACGCAGCGTCGGAAGGAGCGTGGGAATCATTCCGGCAATAGGAGCCATGGTCGGCACGATATCGATCGGGATGGGGAGCTTGTGATTGGGTTCGTCGTCGTCGCCATTCCCATTGTCGTTGCCAATGTCTCCCTTTAGAAGGACGTACACCAGGGCCCCGATCACGCCCAAGCCCAGCAGACAGAACAGAATCCCGGCTAGCTGGTACCTCCGCTCCCTCGCCGAGGAACCCGATCGGCTCTTGGATTGGGGTGAGGGTTTTGGTACGGTGTACCGGTACTGGCACCACTGTCCGTCTTTGGAGAGGAGTTGTCCGACGGACGAGGCCAGACTCACGTCGTCGCTGGTGATGCTGGCGCCTCCGTCGCTCCGGGCGATGCGCTTTCCGGTGGAATACGGCAGGGGCTTGAAGTTGAGCCGGAACGGGGTGGATACGGGTGGTGATAGTGGTGATAATGATGGTTTTCCTGATGGGGAGGATGTCTCTGCTTCGGCTGGTTCGATGTCTGCTTCGGGGTTTGCCAAGCCGAGCTCGATATCCGGTACGGTGTCTGCTTCGTAATCGTGTTCTTGCTCTTTTTCTTGTTTTTGATTATTGAAAGTCTTGTCGTAATCGAATTCGTCGTCGCTGCTGTCGTAGTACAAAAGGGTCCGGATCCGTTTGTGTTGGACCGGTGGCGATTGCGAGGGAGAAGGAGGGCGTCCGAGCCACGTAGATGTAGATGTAGAT
>CM074768.1:2202304-2217907 GCA_037355855.1 Pseudo-nitzschia pungens
TAACCACCATCTCCAACATCCTCCTCCTAGCTCCTGGCAACTTTCTATGGTCGTTGAAAATTTGGGATTTATTGCTCATTGAATTGAGCAATAAATCCCAAATTTTCAACGACCATAGAAAGTTGCCAGGAGCTAGGAGGAGGATGTTGGAGATGGTGGTTAGAATGAACTTTCCAAATCTTCTTTTTTTGCTTGATCTCACCGTCAAACAAGAATAGCAGCAGCAGCAGCAGCAACAAACAAAAACAAAAACAATAAAAACAAATGGTGAAGCAACTGGAAGAAGGGGACGAACATCATGTACTCTGATGCGGAGGGAGGCAACGAGCAATGTCTCATCAAGAACGTCCACACCAGCAGCACCACCACCCATTCTTCTTCTTCTTGTTGTTAGGGAGACAGCAGCTTTGCTTGGTTGCCACCAGCAAGAAGCACAGTGTTTTCTGCTGCTCTTGACGAGGACGAGGACGAGGACGAGGGAGGGAACATGATAATAATAATCACTAGTAGTACTAGGTTTTCCTTTTGTCACTGTTGGTTCAGAGCAATACTAACAATAAGATCAATAACAGCAATGCGGGACGATCCAGATGAGCAGTAATCTTAACCTTACTAAGGTTATTATCCTGTAGTAAAATACTACGTACTACGGTAAGGTTTACTGTGATCATCTCTTCATAATACGAAGAATCGAAAAAATTACCATTTTTTTAACGTCGAATTTTTTGCAAGACAACAACTCGAAACCGAACATCGATCACGACGAGGATGAGGATGCTCGTACGAGTAGAAGCTCCGGGTAGGTCGTACCCCTCCCACATCGAAGGGTGAAACACGAACGAAGTCCGTGATGCGAAGCGGAGCGATGATTTTTCTTGGAAGGGCGACGCTCGGTTCGTTCGCTCACATCTTCGAAGCTCGTCGAGACCGAGACGGGAAGCTACGTACCGTATCGAGACAGCTCATTGCGATAAAAGGGTAGGTGGGTTCATCGTTCGTCTTGGTTCACAGCCAATCCATTGCTCAGTTCCACAAATCGGATTATTGGCTCCATCGAGTTGAGTGCGTTATTGGTTTTGTCGCTGATCGAAATCGGTATTCAGTATTGTCGTTCCTCATGTTTTCGTTTCGTTTCGTTTCGTTTCGTTCCGTTTCTTTCTTTCTTCCTCTTCGTCACCACGCACGCACGCAATGATTGCCCCAACGATCTCTTATCGCAAGGACAACGAATAACGTACAAGGAATAACAAATACCATCCCAAACTTTTGCAATGAACAACGGAATCAATCGCCAAGACCATGCCAACCCCAGCAGCAATCCACCCAGCGATGCAAACGATGACGATGAAAGCATTCCAATCGTTTTTGATGCCCGTCCCCTTGGCCCCACCGTCTCCGTCGACGACCACAGCAACGGCAACGGCAACGGCAACGGCAACGGCAATGCTTTCTTGGGTAGAAACGGTGATTCGACGAACGTGGTCGCGGTCGCATCGGCTCTGCAAGACCGCCACGAAGAACAGTTCGGTCGCCCCCAACACGCAGCATTCCTATCGGACGGGAACGGAACCCGGAATTCGAGCACGGTAGGAGCTGAAACTGCACCTGTAGCTGTAGCTGTAGCTGTAGCTGTAGTGGATGGGAACGAAACCCAATATGCTGGCCCAGCAGTGGCTGTAGCTGAAGTTGTTGTAGCTGAAGTTGTACCTGAAGCTGTAGCTGAAGTTGTAGCTGAAGTTGTAGCTGAAGTTGTACTTGAAGCTGTACCCGAAGCCGAAGCTGTACTTGGAGCTGCACCCGCACTACTTTCTTGGGGTGGGTTGGCGACGAGAAACGACGCAGTGGCCGCATCGACCGCATCGACCGTAGTGCGTGTGCCCGAGTACGAGCAAGAAATGTCGAGTCGCCTTCAACAAGTAGCACTCGCACCGGCGTATGGCACCGAAACCCAAAATGCGGACGCAGCGGCAACGCCAGCGCTATCGCCATTTTCTTTGGTCGGGTCGTCGTCGTCGTCGTCGTCGAGAACCGATGGAGTGGCCGCATCGAACGTAGTGCGTGTACCAGAATACGGACAAGAAATGTCGAGTCGCTTTCAACAAATGTTAGCACTCGTACCGGATGGGACCGAAACCCAAAATGCGGACACAGCAGCAGCAGCAGCGCCAGCGCTACCGCCACTTCCCCTGGTTGGGTCGTCTTCGTCGTCGAGAACCGATGGAGTGGCCGCATCGGGGCAAACCGGTCCGGTCCGGTTCGCGGGAAGCGACGGAAGCAACCCGAACGACCACCGGCCGAGCCGGAAGCGTCGGCGTTTGAACAAGCCGCGCACCGCGAGCATCGAGAACGACAACGATTTCTTCCCCGAAACGGAGGGGAACCAGAAATAACAACAACAACAACAACGATTGCTTCGGAGATGGTCGTCGCATCTCTCCGGAAACAATCCCGAGAATCCCAATCCCCCGACGAATGCAATGTCTGCTGTATTTCGAGAAGAACCACAAGCCGATGCGGCGACCACCTTTCGAGCCGCGGGAGCGATTTTTATTATTTTTTTTCCACGTGGGATTCCACCGCTGCGACGCTAGTTGGGTCGGTGCGGTATCGTTTTGAGGCGGAGTTGCGCTCGAATCCGCCAAGGTTCGGGGAGCGCTTCGAACGCAAACGAGTCTCGGAATCCGTTGGATGTTCGGGAGACGAAAGATTGCCAATCGGTGATGGTTTCTGCTCCGGAAACGCTCGCCAATGAACCGGAGGGACAATCGCCGAAGCACCGCTCGACGGATGCCTTGCCTGCCATTATTGCGGAGCCTATCAACATCGTCATCGTCGTCGTTGTCGTCATCGTCATCATCGACAGTATCATTGTTGGTCCCAGCTCCGTCAACCAAGACGAAAAGCAGAAACGATTATGGAACACGCCCGTACATGCGTTTCTTACAAAGCGATCAAAACTATATACTTCCAAGCCAAGTACTTGGATTCTTTATTCCTGTATTGGTATGCTGCGAATCAATTTCCATTGCTCTGTCCGATCCTGCTTTCAGTACGGTACCTTCGGAAAGTCAGCCACGAGATCCATCCTATCAACCAACCAACCAACCAACCTCCACGCTTCTATCCATCTATCTATCTATCCATCCATCCATCCTTCCATCTACGGTCGGCAACCGAATGCAACGCTCTGGACAGATTTTGCCCAACCACTGTCTATTCGTCCGGACACCGGCTCTTTCTTCCTTAGATCCTGCGCATCTCATAGATCCCGATGCTCAAAATGCAGTAGATTTCGATTTGCTCGATGTTCAAATATGGGGATAAAAAAATTCTGTTTCAAAAGAATTTGTCGAATATATCCGTGATCGCATTGCCATAGAGAAAAGTTACTCGATGGATGGTTTAAACAACGACAAGTTGCAATGAATTATAAGAGGCATCGTGCTAAAGTAAAAGAATTTATAGTTACACGTAATTAGTCATGACGACTTATTGGATTTCGGGATTAAGACCCTTGCAGGATTATAAATTGCAAGATCAACAAGAATCAAAGGCAGCAACGAGGCTTTCTCGCTAATTCTTCTAAATCCTGAAATTTGGTCATCGCCTCATCTGAGGCCTTACCAAACATTACTCTCCTATACTGTATGAACTCGGCATGCAAATAGAGCCGAGCACCACAACAAATGCACATAATATCGCAACAATCGGCTCTGCCGAAAACGCGCCAACAATTGTAAGCAGCTCGCCCACAAAGCCACCAAGACCGGGAAGTCCAATCGATGCAAGAGTCGCTATCACAAAAGCAGCTGCAAATAATTGGCATAGAGTTTGTCACGTCGCCATATCGATCAATCTCTTTGGTCTTCTGACGCTCATTCAAAATCCCAACAATCGGGAATAATACAGACGAAATTGCACCATGGCTGAGCATCTGAAACACAGCTCCACCAATTCCAATCACCGAGAAGCTAGAAACACCGGCTGTAACATAGCCCATGTGCGCTACCGATGAATAAGCACTCTCCTTCTTCATATCAGACCGAGCACAGGCCACAAGAGATGCGCAAATCACCGCAGAAGTGAATAGCTCTGAATCATGAAACATGGTAGCTCGCAAAAGCTTCACTCTCTTCTGCTGGAAACATCGGCAGAGAAATTCTCAAAAGCGCATAAACCACCAAGCTTCAGCAAAGTACCAGCCGGCAATGCCGACCCCGCCGTTGGGGCCTGCACATGGGCATCCGGCAGCCAGGTACGAAGAGGTAGCACTGGCACCTTCATCGGGAGGGAAATATGTTGGAGCAGCGCTGGTAGCTGCTGCAACATCTCAGAGACAGAAATCATTTTCTTTGCGTTGAGCAGCAAAACAATTACTGAACATGACAGGCTTTTTATCATTATTTTTTGATGAGTATAAAGGAACAAAGACATGAATCGATCGACGAATGAATCGATCTATGAATGAATCGATTGGATCGATCTTTGTGATCTCGAAACGAGTCGACCCGTGCGTTACGAGTTGTAACGCGGCTTTCTGGGAACAAGGTGCCGTGCGTATCTTTCCTCGGTCTTTGAAACTGTTGCTTGCGTTTGGTTGTAGATCCGGCGACGCTACGGTGCCGGGACGACGTAGTACTCCTTGCTTTCTTCCTTTTATCTTTGCGTCGCGATTGTTTTGCCCCTCGCAGATGCCATGTCTTGCCATGCCAACCAAGCCGTCCGTCCCCGCAATGAACCAAATACACAAATGATTACAGCACCAATAACATCATATCAAAACGTATTACGTAATTAATATTATACGACAAGTAACTTGCTTTGTAATATAATGATAATTTTACGGGGAGTTTGCCAAATTGAACATTCTCAAAGAAAAATAGCCATCGATGAACGAGAGGGAAACGGAATGGATTGTTATATCCTCCCTCGCCCGGTTCTGGCGACATTGAGTAATTCTTATTATTATTTGTTACTTTGCCAGTACGAGTAGTACAAAACCAGCAATCAACCACGCGTGCCCTATCCGAGACACACAAGCCACCTGGTAAATGGAGTGGATGCGACGATTTTGGTAAAAGGCTCCTTTCGTCCACATCATATTCATTTTAATCTTTATCTTTCTGAGCATCTGCTTACTTGATTGGCAATTGTGAATGTCCGTTTCCGGCTCATTCTCGTTTCTTTCCAATCTCGCTTCACTTAACTCCACTCCACTCCACTCTGAACAGCAATCCTTCTTTCCAAAAGTCGTCCCGCGAGTCCACGCCCAACAATCAATGTTTCGCCGGTCGCATGTTCTGCCTCCGACTCATTTTTGGGTTTTGGTTCCGACTCAAAACCTAGAATCCCGACCCCTCGGTCCGCTCGGCAAAAAAGTCGTCAAAGGGATCCCGCTCGGGAGGCTTTGGCGCCGCCGCCGGTTGTTTGGCATTGCTGTCGTCGTCCTCTCCCGTGGTCTTGGCTCCGGCCAGGTTGCTCCCCGATCCGTGGGCCCGCGCAAAGGGATCTTCGTTGCCCAGCAGCAGATCCCCGAACTGATCCGTGAGATCGACGCCGTCGTTCGGATCCGATGCGGCCGCCGCAGTGGCACCCGCACTCGGCGACGCGGATGCCACCGTGGTCGACGCCTCAGTTTCCGTCAGGAGGCGCGTGTCAAAGTCCGTCAGGAGTTTCTGCAGCCGATCGTTGCAGCCCAGGACCTCCCCAAAGACTTCCTCGCTCAGGACTCCCGCGTGGGAGGCGGTGCAGGCGGTGACCAGCTCGATCATGCGGGGCCCGCAGGCATCGAGATAACCGGCGACGGACCGGACGGCGTCGTCGGTCCGGACGCTGAGACGCGGGGCCGAGGCGTCGAGGGGATCCAAGAGGGTTTCCAGGAGGTCCATCTTTTCTCGCAGGACCCGGAGGTCGTTCGAGATCTTGGTGTCGGCCTCCGAGGCGGAGGGGCCGTTGAGGGGGGACGTGCTGCTGGCCATGGTGGGATTGCTTGTGTTGTGATGTGTTGTGTTGTGTTGTGTTGGAGTATAGTGTTTGGATCGTGTCTGGCTTGGACCGTGGGTGGAGGGAGGCACAGAATCAAATCGTATTGGAATCAAAAGGTATGTTAATGTTTATGGAAAGAATGATGATGCTCGTTCGAAATTGATGTGGCAGAGCTCGGAGTGTAGGTATGTGTCGGGAAACCTATCTGGTTCGGTTAGAGTCTACGAGTAAGGTTACCGGATAGTTGCGCTGATGGTGGATTTGGTTCTGTTTTGGTTTTGTGTTCTGTTTTCAATCAAACCATATACTATGATACGTTGTCGTTGTTGTTATGGTCATCATCCTTGACAAGAATGGGAACTTGGGTTGTTTGGGAGATAGAATAAGGTTACTTGTTGAGTTCCGCCTTCCTTTCATGAGATATTCCTACGAGTATCAGTACGAGAATGGTAAGTTACGTAATTACTCGTACGAGTATTTCTGCCTTCCGTAACGGTTCGGAAGCTGGCACAGCATTTGAATCGTACTGTAACTTGTACAAGTATGTACATATGTACGATACATACGTACAATAAACACCACATATCACGGAAGAACGTATAGGTTTTCCGGTAGGTACTTACATATCTACAAGTAGGTACGTACGTAGTCTTATTGTTTCTTGGGACCTTTAACGGTAAACGTACGTACGTACTACCATGTACAAGTACGTACTCGTACTCCTGATGTGTCGGAAATCGGAACCGTCCTTCTGTCGAATTCGACAACAATGCACCATTCGCCCCCTTCCTCCTCTGCTCATTGCCGAATGCCGGGGCTTGAGGATGCCAACTCTGCTGCTTGAATCGACCCAAAGAGCCTTCATGTTTGGAGATTTCCTTTGCTCGCGAAATGCAGGCAGGACGACTTTTTTGCCACAATATTCGTCCGTTCTTGTTCTTGTTCTTGTTGTTGTTGTTGTTGTTCTTTTTGCTTTTTCTTGTTTTGCTAGTAAGAATGACTTCTGTCTATAGGTGTTGTAGCACAGTAGGGGTGCAGAGAAAAGGGCGTCTGCTTCGTGAACTAAAAAGGAATTTGCGTTCGTTTCAATCAGCACCAAGAAACATTGGTGGCTTTGCGGCAAAGAACCCACCATACTAACGAACAACAACAAGAAACAACTGAAGAAGAAGAACAACATCAGCAAGAAAATTTTACTACTAATAGTAGTACTATATAGTTGAAGTTTTAGTTGACTCCTCCTCCTCGTCCTGTCAGATCCTTGCGGTAGGAGGGAAGTAACCTTATTCGATTTAGTTGCAGGAGCCTACAGGACGGACAAGTCTTTGCTAGTAGTACCATTCGAAGCACAAATACTTTTGGAATTGTGAGATTCATTCGCTGTTGGCGGCATAAGTTTAAAAATTCATATCCCATACCCATCGCGGGTACTATTATTCGTAGCACTGTACCGTTATGGCACGAGTAAATTTTTCCGTTTCCGCCCACAAGCCTCATTTTTTGTGACGTTCGGGTTGGGTTGGCGCGTCCGACGGCGATAAGTCCCACTTGATGGAATGACCCCACATCTATAAACATCATACTCCAGATCTTTCTGTTGACATCTACTCGGATTCGCGACCTGAATCTGAATCGTGTAATTGGAAAGGATTTTCGTAAATTCCTTGTCATATGGGTTTCAACCTTGAATGCTCGGGCTTAAAAAGCACATTCCCGCCTCAAAACAGACAACATACGGACAACCATAGATTTGGTCGCGAGGCAGATCGAAGAATGTCCGTAGGCGTGACAGGCATGGTAAACGGATGTTGAACGGAGAACTAACACAAAAAATTAGAAGCGCGTGACCGGTGGAGATGACAAGAGCACGTAACCTTACCGGTACATGGTAAATCTTATATCCGTGCGTTTGCGCTTCTGGAGATTCTCATCACTACGAACCGAACTCCGAGTAAGGTTATGTAACCTTACGGTCCAATACCGTACCTCCCAAACAATAATTATTGTACGGTAAGATTACCGTAGCATGCAACGGTGACTGGTACCAGTTCCTGTAAGTAGGTTTACTCGTACATGTGGGTTCTTTTTCATCCTCTTGTTGCGCATTCACTTCTATCCATACATACTTCACATGGCCAAAAAACTTCTTTTTCGGATCGCCTTCTACCCTTGGTCAGGCACGAAACACGAAATTCGCAGCATTGTTTTTGTACCGTAGGAAACAATTCCTTCCATTTTCCTCCAACCTTTACTCGTACGGGCACGAGACTTTCGTTTGCAGCACCAAAGCAACTCAATCTGTTAGGGTAGAAGTATCTCTCGCTGACTCGCACATCGAATCCTCGTCTGTTGTGCATCAAGAAAGGTAGCTAGCTTTCCAGGAAACCAATCATGGCCTCCAAGAACAAAAACATCGGCGGGAGACGTGCCGAGGGCAGCAACAAGAGAGAAGAATTCGATCGCGAAAACATCGTCGATGCCTTCGAGAAAGTTCTTTGGAGTGATTCTCCCGAGGAGGAATATCTCAAGCAATGGGTGATTGCGAACGGAGTCAAGGACAGCGAAGACGATCGGAAATTGGAACACAAAGCGAGAGACAGCATCGATCGCGACGAAACCGAAAAGATCAAAAACAACTCGGGCGGCCTGAAAAACTCCGGCAGCCTGGAACAACTCATTCGTTTGAGCAAGGCCGACAGCAGAAGAAACAGCTATCGAGGAACACCCGCCGAGAGCGGACGGGATGGAAGCGAAAACAAAAGCAGCCATTCCGGAAAGAACGAACACGAACGCGAAACCCATAGCAGCCTCGACCGCCGCGCTGTGGACAAGCTGATCGAAGCCTCCGAACGGGAATTGGAGACGCAGTTGAACAGCATTCTGGATCGCGACCTCACAAGTTCTCTCGACGCGATTCCCGATCATCTCGCGGCGAAAGCGTCCAACAAGAGCGTCGAGGGCGAATGGGAACAACGCGAAGAAACTCCGCCACTTCCTGCCGCTCCGACTCGGAACGCGGGGAGTCTCGGGATCGACACGAGTTTGAACCACGACAACGAGAGCCTGGCGGGGGACGAGACCGTGGGCAATATCGTTGCGCGCATAATGGAGGAGGATCCCGACCACACTCTGTCGGACTCTGGTTTGGAAACCCGAGAAAGCTGGGATCCTGCCCCGGAAACGGACGGAATTGCGGGCGGTCATCCGAACCGTGGAACGGAGGTTCGGACCCAGAGATTCGTCACCGACGAGACATCGGTAGGAAGCATCGCCAACGAAATCGATCTCGTCTTTGCCAATCACCGACAAAGGACTGGCGAAAACGACGATGAAGAACAACTCGAGGACGATGGAACCCTGGGACCTCAAACGTTTGTCAGCACACTGAGTGCCGACGACTACGATGCCCACGGTGCCAGGGTCCGATCCATGCTCGGTGGAGCGTCCGAATACCCAGGGACTACCGAGGGAGAACAATACGCGGAAGAACCGAGCAATGGCAACCTCGCTGACAAGAAACCGCACCGATTGGGAATCAAAACCATGTGGTGGAGTACCAAGCAAAAGCTACAGCCGCCAAAGACCCCATCGCGTTCCGTGGATGGATCCCGCAGCCCACAAAATAGCGTCGCAAAGACAAAGGATGCTCCGGGTACCCCGTCCACGGTCCTCATTAGACGAAGTCCACACAGCTTGGCAACGCCTCCGTCGGACCGGGAGCACGGCGAAGAGCCGATCGCCGATTACTCCTATTCCGGGAGCGAAAAGTATGACGACCGTTACGACGATTACGACGACGGCGTTGACAAGCATACTCCTCGACACTGGGAACCTCGGCAATGGGATCCTTGGCACTGGGATCCATTTGCGTGTTGTCCAGCTGGAGATGACGACAGTCGGTTCTACAAGTGGATTATGTTTGGTATCGCTTTGTTGCTGGCCCTATTCGTGATACTTAGCATCGTTTTGGTGGCCGAGCTTGGCCGGCCTCCTTCTGGCCCATCACAAGTTCAGTTACCGCCTACTCAACCTCCGGTGGTCAAAGAAGATACCCCAAGCTTTCCCGAGACAATTGTGGATTGGGTTTCGACCTCACCGCCTATCAAGGTTGGCATTCCCGACAGGCCAACCAAGGACGAGCAAGACAGTTCATCTCAGACATCAACGCCTAATGCATCGCCAACGACATTGGTTACCGATGCTGATTCCGTTATCGAAAACAGGTTGAGAGAAATTGTTGGCACACGACTGCCGGAGAAGCTGGCCAATTTTGAAGATGCAATGTCTCCGCAATACCGCGCGCTCGAGTGGGTCAAGTCCAACCCTCCCAGCTTTGAAGAAATGAATAATTTCCCGTGGAAGTTGAGACAAAAATATGTCTTGGCAGTTCTGTATTACTCAACCGACGGAATGAACTGGGACGACAACACCGGATGGTTGACACCGGGCTCCAACGAGTGCGACTGGTTTTCGACCACCTGCGTCTGGAGATTTTTCGGCCTGTGATGACGTGGGAAAGTTTACCGAGATCAATTTGCGACTGAACAACCTGCGGGGCACCATTCCCCCCGAAATCGTTTTGATTGCCGATCAAATGTACAGCATTACCATCAATGGCAACTCCTTGTCCGGGACGATCCCATCGATCCTTGGAACGGAGTTGACAATTCTGAAACGATTCCACGCCCACTGGAATTCCCTTACTGGATCAATCCCCACCCAGCTCAACGGAATGTCGAGGCTAGCGAGTCTCAAACTGGGAAAAAACGAGTTGGTGGGATCCATCCCCTGGCAGCTTAGCAACCTTTCGAACCTGAAAAGCCTGGAGTTGTTCTCCAACAATCTTTCGGGAGGAATCCCATTTTTGCTCGGGGATTTGACGGCGTTGAGTAAGTATTTATCGGTGTCATTTCATCCTTCTGTTTCTGTCATAGTGTTGTGATGTACGTAGCGACGCTTCCTAATTTGTGTCAATGCTCCAACATGTCATTCTTTCGGTCATTTGGGCCTTTTTTGGATTTTTTGTTTGTTTTGGCTCGCTCCGTGAAACAGCCAATCTGAATCTCAGCAACAACAACATATCGGGTGAAATTCCCGTTGAAATTGCGAATCTTACCACTCTGACATCCCTCAAACTCGGTCGCAACGATCTGGAAGGAACAATGCCCGATGAGGTCTGCTGGAACCTTCCGGCATTAGAGAGCGCCGAAGTGGACTGCGAGAAAGTTGTGTGTAGCTGTTGCGATGGATGTAAAAGGTACCGCTGAGATGTGATGGATGTAAAAGGTACCACTAAGAATTGGTTGGAACGAAAGCTCCAAGCACAGCGGGCCAGACCGATACACCATCACCATGATTTGTCACCATTTTTTATTAATTCTTTTTCGCACGAAATCGATCCAGTGCGTCATTCGCCTCGAATTCACCTCTGCCTCGGTTTGACAGATCGATTCATCTTTTATGATAAAAACGCTTTTTGAGCAGGATGAAAGAATACAACCAAGTTTTCTATTGCAATAGTATGACTCTTGCATAGTATGTATAGTTATTTTAAAAAAGAGACAATGCGACTTCGTTGTTCGATCATTTCAATCTCTCTGAGGGTGGGTTGATATATTATATGAATTATACTATTTTAATGGTTCCACTACAACGAATCAGTGATTGATTGTGTGATGCTACCTTCGTGTTCTATGCGGTGGTCGACAAGTGCCTTTGCCTTTCAATTCGAGATTCATTCGTTTTCAACCATACTCTAAGTAAGCATGGTAGTTTGGGTCGAGGCTGCGATTCGAGTAGGCAACCGAATATGGATCGGCATTCATTTTCGGAAACGGAATGGAAGCAGCGGGCGGATGCACGGCAGCGACTGGGACTTCAGCATTCCTTGTAAGAAGCTCAATGTTGGAAGAAAGGGCAAGTTGTGATATGTACCGATGAGCTGCCGATCGTGTCATGGACAGGGCGAAATATTTCAGACGGTACTTGTGGTTCCTCTTTTTGCCAACGACAGATTTTTCGCGTTTTGATTTAGAAAGTGAATGGCTCAGTGTGATTTCCATTTCTGGTGTCATGTGAATCGGGGGAGCTGATAAAGATGTTGATAGCTTCGGAAAAACTGCCAAGACGGTGTACGGGGGAGTGGCTCTAGCAGGCAACGGAGCTGCCGAAATTCTGGGGAGCGCATTCCATCCTCCTCGTATGCAGTAGATTTTGCTCTCACCGTATAGGCGGCGTTCGACAATAAATTTAGAGGACTCGCTTCTGTAGTCTCAGGGTATTCTCTGGATCTGAAGAAACGGTTCGCGACCGGAGGCATTTGCATCACAGAGCTGCCGTTCATTCTGCTCTGTCTTTACGTTCTATTTTGAATAACCCAAATTGAATTTGTGGGAGCAAAGAGTTTGTGTTTCCAAGCAAAAACGAAGTATCCGATAACATATGAATAGTTTGAACACGTGTATTCTACGTACCGGTAATTTACTGCGAAAAACTTCCGAAACGACTTATGGAAAGATTTTTCATTGGCATGAAAATAAGGTCTTCTGCATGCTTGCTGTGAGATGTTTCAATCGTGAATGCCCCATGTTTTGGCGATAAATAAGCACATGCTGAGACAGTTTTTCCACATACCACTGCTTTTTGTACATCGTCACACTGCATGTGCTCTTGTGAAAGTGAGAATTCCTCAATGCCTAAATACTGCTCTCTGTTTCCCAATCAATAAGTCGACTATATCTGAAAATTGATACATGATTTTTATACTCCTACGTATGCGTTATTCTCCGTTGGATTTCGATAGGAGCGACACGCGAATACATTTTGGTCGAAGGCTTATCGTCGATGGAACATGCATGGTCATGCATTTTTAAACAGAATTAGGCATGCGACATCGCATCAAAGCGAGTGGAAGATAACCTTTTTCTGCAAGTACCAGGTACACACACGCTCAGGCTCGAGAAGGTTCGTGTTCTGTGGAACCATACACACGCTCTGTTTCTCATCTTTGGTTACTCCGCAGTGATGCGAGGAGCACCTTTGTGGCATATCACAATCTTCAAGAGAAAGTTGGCCCACACCGTCATCAGTCTACCATCGTGAGCAGTTGGAATCAAAGCAAACCCGAAGCTTCAGGGCCTTGTGTGAGCCAAAGCACGGATTATTCACTTTGTCACGGATGCAGTGTACGGAACGTTGTTTCTGCTGATCGACCTTCTGAATCAATGCGGAGGGAATCCAGAATACTTTTTGTCTTAGCCACATACTGACTTCGAGCTCTGTTTATTATAGCAGAGGTTTGGTAAGGTTAGGAACTCAAAGCACGTCATCCCATTTCGGGTGTCGAGTACAATACTTGGGAGGGGAAGCAGATAACAAAAGTGAGCATCTGCAGCCCGAACAGAAACCTCGTGACATACCGGTACATCCGGATACCGTCACCCAATCAACCCATTCTTACCGTCGCGGAGTTTTGTTTTGAACCAGTAAGGTAGTCCTTCGATCGAAGCAAACGTAATGGATTTATCGAGACCGACCAATTATATTACGTATGAATAAAGTAAACCATGTCCGGAAAGAACAGCTATTCAACAGAAAGAGCCCGTCGCTCCGGTGAGGAGGAAGGGGTTGCTATTGCAAATGATCGCAATGCTTCGGACATTGTGGACCCCTTTTTGCTTATACCCAACATTGGCACAAACAGTAACAATGATAACGCAGGAACCAATAGTGAAAGCCAGAACGCTATGGCGCAGCTGCAACAGCAACAGCAACAGCAACATCTATGTAATCCCCCGGAAGTGGATCGTATAGGTTTCGTTTCTTCCGCTTCCATGCCTATCTCGTGCATGGATGAAAATACCAAAAACTACGACCAGGAATCACATCATCAAAAGCGGCAACAGGAACGATTCGAAGACGAATTTGCAGAAAAAAAGACGTTCGAATGCAACCAGTATATGAGCAGTTCCAACACCGGCAAAAATCCTTTCACAGAAAAACAAAGGAGTCTTCTCTTTCCAAACACCACTGCTGGGGAGCTGTTTGATGGTGAAGCGAATGGGGGAGAAGTCGAAGTGAGGTTGGGGGGTAGAGGCGAGGAGAACCCGGGTGTAGAGGCCAAGCAATGGGATGGTGATTTCTTCCCATTTTTGGCTTTGCAAGAAACGAATGAAAGTAAATTAGGCAATGACAGCATACCCGGTACTCCTCCATCTGTACCGGAAGACTTGATGAATCTGAGCTCGAATATCGAGGATGATGACGAGAAAGTCGAAGTAATTTACAATCCTTTTATTCAAGGCAACACAAACATCAATGTAATTCAAGATACCAAATTCAACATTGGATTTCCAAAAGTTCCAAACAATTATAAAAACGATGATGAAGATCGAGATGCTGCCGAGAAATTCGATGCCAGTGGAAGTGATAGTAACTCCCTGGATGTTTTGGCAAACCCGGACGATGACGCCGAAGAATCACCGTTCCTATGGATGAACAGCAACCCGCAGACCGCACCAATACCGGACGAGGTAGTCCTCGATGATGACCAACGAATGAACATGGAGGATGAGGTGCTGACGGGAGATGGCGAAGAGAGCAATCCAATCCACCCACAACACAAACTGTTCCAACCACCTATCCTGTCTTCGTCGGGACTCCCGCGTCCCAGAAACATCCAGAGCGATGATCGCCAGACCACACCACAATCTTGGCAGACGCCGCGCTCGGCGAGGCCGAAGGGCATCCTTCGCAACATTAGTGGTGGATCGAAGCGGACGGCGAGAGCCGCGACGGAGAACGCCACTCCACTAACACCGAGGTCCGCCCGGTCTTCCAAGTCGGAAAAATATTACTACTCGTACGAAGCCGATCCATCCGCTCCGCCCACGCCTGTCCCGCCATTCATAGTAGTCCATAACGCGGGATCGGCAGTAGTGAAAGTGAAGGCACAAAGTATCCCAGGTACGGCGGCACCCGACTTCCACGCGAACAATTTCTCTGAGGAGAACGCAGAAAACAAAGACAAAACAAGACGTGGAAGCGGAAATGCTAAACAGAGAGCAATGAATTGGTGTCACGAATGGGGTAGGCCGGTAACAATCTCCCTCTCCTCAGCTGTGTTTGTGCTTGCCCTCGTAACAGTTGTTTCCAGTTTGATGGCAAGCCAAACAGAAGAGCAACCAATACCAGAGATTGGCGAAATAGATTTTTCCGAGCTCAGTCCTTTTCAAAGTCCGAGTGTCGCTCCTGCGATGGTCTTGCCAACTCTGTCCCCCACCAACAATCGGGATTCAGCCGACGTTGTCATGTTTCCCGTGTCGGAGCCAGATGGATACGAATTCAGCAACAACGACGACGACGAACTGGTTGTAGACGCAGTCGATGACGAGTACCAAGTTACCATCAACCCCATCTGGGAGGGAGTCGTAAAGCGGCCCTATGAAGAAACACAAAATCCGGCCATTCCAACGCCGACACAGCCTCCCCGAACCTTTCCTCCTACCTCTGCCACGGGAAACACACCCGTGCCAACCGCTGCTCCGAGCATGCTCCCGGAGGGATTTCCGGCTTTTGTTCCCACGAGCTTGCCGTTCTTCAATCCCCAAACACCCGAAC
>CM074768.1:2218407-2424749 GCA_037355855.1 Pseudo-nitzschia pungens
AACCCCAACACCCCAACAAACCCAACAACCCCAACCCCAACAACCCCAACCCCAACAACCCAACAACCCCAACCCCAACAACCCCAACCCCCAACACCCCAACAACCCCAACCCCAACAACCCCAACCCCAACAACCCCAACAACCCCAACCCCAACAACCCCAACCCCCCCAACCCAACAACCCCAACCCCAACAACCCCAACCCCAACCCCAACAACAACAACCCAACCCCAACAACAACAACCCCAACAACAACAAACCCCAACAACCCCAACAACCCCAACAACCCCAACCCCAACAACAACAACCCCAACCCCAACAACCCCAACCCCAACAACCCCAACCCCAACAAAACCCCAACCCCAACAAACCCCAACCCCAACAACCCCAACCCCAACAACCCCAACCCCAACCCCAACAACCCCAACCCCAACCCCAACAACCCCAACCCCAACAACAACAACCCCAACCCCAACCCCAACCCCAACAACCCCAACCCCAACAACCCCAACAACCCCAACAACCCCAACCCCAACAACAACAACCCCAACCCCAACAACCCCAACCCCAACAACCCCAACAACCCCAACCCCAACAACCCCAACCCCAACAACCCCAACCCCACTTAAAATGACACCATTTGTGAGCCCTGTGAGGCCACAAATCCAGTCTCAAAACCAAACTTTTGGGTTATTTCAGAGCTTTTCAGCAGACACTTGACCCATCCAAGGCTCCTTGACAGACTCAACACCTAAAAATGTGTTCAAACAATGAGTTAGAAAAAGCCACACAACCCGCCAAAATCACTTAAAATGACACCATTTGTGAGCCCTGTGAGGACACAAATCCAATCTCAAAACCAAACTTTTGGGTTATTTCAGAGCTTTTCAGCAGACACTTGACCCATCCAAGGCTCCTTGACAGACTCAACACCTAAAAATGTGTTCAAACAATGAGTTAGAAAAAGTCACACAACCCGCCAAAATCACTTAAAATGACACCATTTGTGAGCCCTGTGAGGCCACAAATCCAGTCTCAAAACCAAACTTTTGGGTTATTTCAGAGCTTTTCAGCAGACACTTGACCCATCCAAGGCTCCTTGACAGACTCAACACCTAAAAATGTGTTCAAACAATGAGTTAGAAAAAGCCACACAACCCGCCAGAATCAGAGAAAATGACACCATTTGTGATCCCTGTGAGGCCACAAATCCAGTCTCAAAACCAAACTTTTGGGTTATTTCAGAGCTTTTCAGCAGACACTTGACCCATCCAAGGCTCCTTGACAGACTCAACACCTAAAAATGTGTTCAAACAATGAGTTAGAAAAAGTCACACAACCCGCCAGAATCAGAGAAAATGACACCATTTGTGAGCCCTGTGAGGACACAAATCCAGTCTCAAAACCAAACTTTTGGGTTATTTCAGAGCTTTTCAGCAGACACTTGACCCATCCAAGGCTCCTTGACAGACTCAACACCTAAAAATGTGTTCAAACAATGAGTTAGAAAAAGCCACACAACCCGCCAAAATCACTTAAAATGACACCATTTGTGAGCCCTGTGAGGCCACAAATCCAGTCTCAAAACCAAACTTTTGGGTTATTTCAGAGCTTTTCAGCAGACACTTGACCCATCCAAGGCTCCTTGACAGACTCAACACCTAAAAATGTGTTCAAACAATGAGTTAGAAAAAGCCACACAACCCGCCAAAATCACTTAAAATGACACCATTTGTGAGCCCTGTGAGGACACAAATCCAATCTCAAAACCAAACTTTTGGGTTATTTCAGAGCTTTTCAGCAGACACTTGACCCATCCAAGGCTCCTTGACAGACTCAACACCTAAAAATGTGTTCAAACAATGAGTTAGAAAAAGTCACACAACCCGCCAGAATCAGAGAAAATGACACCATTTGTGAGCCCTGTGAGGCCACAAATCCAGTCTCAAAACCAAACTTTTGGGTTATTTCAGAGCTTTTCAGCAGACACTTGACCCATCCAAGGCTCCTTGACAGACTCAACACCTAAAAATGTGTTCAAACAATGAGTTAGAAAAAGCCACACAACCCGCCAGAATCACTTAAAATGACACCATTTGTGAGCCCTGTGAGGCCACAAATCCAGTCTCAAAACCAAACTTTTGGGTTATTTCAGAGCTTTTCAGCAGACACTTGACCCATCCAAGGCTCCTTGACAGACTCAACACCTAAAAATGTGTTCAAACAATGAGTTAGAAAAAGTCACACAACCCGCCAAAATACTTAAAATGACACCATTTGTGAGCCCTGTGAGGCCACAAATCCAATCTCAAAACCAAACTTTTGGGTTATTTCAGAGCTTTTCAGCAGACACTTGACCCATCCAAGGCTCCTTGACAGACTCAACACCTAAAAATGTGTTCAAACAATGAGTTAGAAAAAGTCACACAACCCGCCAAAATCACTTAAAATGACACCATTTGTAAGTCCTGTGAGGCCACAAATCCAATCTCAAAACCAAACTTTTGGGTTATTTCAGAGCTTTTCAGCAGACACTTGACCCATCCAAGGCTCCTTGACAGACTCAACACCTAAAAATGTGTTCAAACAATGAGTTAGAAAAAGCCACACAACCCGCCAGAATCACTTAAAATGACACCATTTGTGAGCCCTGTGAGGCCACAAATCCAATCTCAAAACCAAACTTTTGGGTTATTTCAGAGCTTTTCAGCAGACACTTGACCCATCCAAGGCTCCTTGACAGACTCAACACCTAAAAATGTGTTCAAACAATGAGTTAGAAAAAGTCACACAACCCGCCAAAATCACTTAAAATGACACCATTTGTGAGCCGTGTGAGGCCACAAATCCAATCTCAAAACCAAACTTTTGGGTTATTTCAGAGCTTTTCAGCAGACACTTGACCCATCCAAGGCTCCTTGACAGACTCAACACCTAAAAATGTGTTCAAACAATGAGTTAGAAAAAGCCACACAACCCGCCAGAATCACTTAAAATGACACCATTTGTGAGCCGTGTGAGGCCACAAAGCTTAGCATTTCAGCAATAAACCTATCATTTTGCAAAATCACCAAAGCTTAGCATTTGGTTGAGCAATAAGGCAAGCATTTAGCTCAGTAACAAACCAAGCTTTGCATGAAGCCCATATTTTGGCTAAGCAACAAAACTGGGGATTGGGTTCAGCAACAAGCCTAGCATTTTTGCTGAGCAACAAGCCTAGCATTCTGCTGAGCAACAGGCCTAGGATTTTGGTCAGCAACAAGCCTAGCATTTTTGCTTAGCAACAAGCCTAGCATTTTACACATCAGCAAAAGCCTAGCATTTTTGCTAAGCAACAAGGCTAGCATTTTGCTGGGCAACAAGCACAGAATCTTTGGTGATCAACCAGCTGAAGCATCTTGCGTAACACTTTGATAATTGCTTACAAACACAGTTTAACATCTATTCAAAATAAAAAGATAAGATTCACTCGCCATCGCTGCTGTTTTCTGACTCATGAGCATCGTACTGTCTCAACTGATCAGGAGTCTTCAACATCACAGCTTGCTCCCAATCGTCGCCTTCAGCATACAAGAGGTAAATTGCGAGGTCCCGTTCCGTGGTGCCAGTCTTAAATGTGCCTCCACTTTTGGTGCAAAGGCGGAGCTTTCCACGGTAGTTGTAGAATCTGACGCGTCTCAAGATATCAAGAAGGGTTTGTTCTCTGACGTCCTCCTCATTTTCCAGCTGTTCGTCATCGACCTGTTCCTCTTCAACACTACCAAGCTCGGTGTGGCCTTGTGCTGCTTCTTCTAAATTTGTCATGAAGTCTCCAACCTGTTCGTAGTCTGCGAGAAACTGTCGACGACTTTCCCTTGCCGCATCAGCAGCCTCTCTGATTTCTTGCTCCTGTGCTTCGTTGAGTCCACGCTCAATGGCCAGACGCAGTGCCATGTGGTGAGCCGTTTCGAAAACACGGGCTCCGAGTGTTGGGTGGTTAGTGAGGCGGATTGTTTCGTAATTCCCATTGGGATCCAGTCGAGTGGTACGATACTTGAAGTTAACAGCAGAAAAAACATGAATGTCGATCACAAACGGACTGTACCGGTAATTTGCATTGTGAAATTTTCTGTTTGCAAAAAACTTGCTCCACTTTTTAGTTGAAGGAATGGAGATATCGTCATCTCGCTGACGACGAGTTGAATGATGCAAACCACCAATCTTGAGATTGAAAACCTTGAACCGATTGACCTCATCCTTATGATTCTTGATCAAAAGGGGGGTATCGGTAATGTAAATGCCAAGAGAATTCATCAACTCCATGTAGGCAACTCGCTTTAACGGAGTTAGCTTGTTTGATGCTCTTTCACCTTTGAAAAACGGTAGACACTGAGCAAAAAGGGCTTCGTGCATTGCAAACATAACAGATTGCGGCACTTCCATCACAATAGTGGAAGCCTTGACTCGTTTGTGGATAAGAAATGCTTGGCGGACGGCATCGTACAATCCTGCTTCTCGACTGGATTCCTCAACTTTAATTCTGTATTCGTAGCGGAGCATTCCACATGTACATGGATTTTCCTTGTAAGCTTGGAGAATATTCCCCATGTAGTGACGTGAATTCTTGAACGAGGCAAAGTTCTTGGGAATCCAAACAGATGTGGATCTCTGAATTCCTTTCCAGATGTGAGCACTCTTGTTGTAAATACGAATAAGCTCGCACCTGTGTGATTCATGGTGGGATGTTAAAGTAGCCTTGATGCCACCAAATTGGTTGACAGGAATGTCAGCTTGGTAGTTTCTAAACAATGGATAAACGTAATCATGAAAACGAGGAAAATTCTTTTTCCAGTGCACCAGCAATGGTGAAACAATGGGAAAGCAAGGCTCAACAGGCTTTGTGGGAGTTTCTTCAATTCCGACATCAATCTTCACCGTAATGTCATCACCAAACCGGTCTTTGATTGACATCAACGATTCAAAGCCATAAACAGTGGCTTTCATCCCATACTGTTCGACAATAATCTCGTCCACCTCAGCATGAGTAAGTACGGACATTAGATCATACGATGAGAGACGTTTTGGGGGAGTATCGAACAGAAATTTTGGAGATCGTGCATGCTTCATTGGATGACCATAGTGGTTGCGAATGGCTTGACAGATATCGCTCTTGTATCGGCGCTTGACAGAAACATAATAGGGTCCATGTGCAACCAAACACCAAAAAGATCGGGGCTTGTATGACGGAACAGTCTTCCCAATGTCCCAGTGAGACTTTGTGATGAGTTGGAGTACGGAGAATCGTTGAGTCTGAAAGAAAACATAGTCAATGTCAATGTAATCATTGCAGAACTCATACCAGTCATCATCATCCGAGTTGTGGTGAGGAGGGTTTATCTTGGGTACCTTTTCCTGAACATTGGTTGGGTTGATTGGCATGATTGGTGTTGGTGGTAAAAATTCTGGTGTTTTTTTGCTGGGTTTTGGTTTTCCAGATTTTGAAAATTGTGAGAAGAAAAAAGTGTGAGACAAAAACCATTTTTTTTTTCATTTCGTGCGTGAGGACCTTTGTACAAGGGTTCACAAAAAAAAAGATTTTATTCAACCGCGAACTGAAAGATTTCGTTCGAACGAAAATTCGAAAATCCGGGTTCCTATTGCTGCTTCTTACGTACGTACTATTTGTAATTTCGAAAATCCGGGTTCCTATTGCTGCTTCGTACGTACGTACTATTTGTAATTTCGAAAATCCGGGTTCCTATTGCTGCTTCGTACGTACACCGAGGCAATTTTGAGACATGTGTGGTGTGGGACTAAAACCCTGTAGTTTTGAGACATGTGTGGTATGTGACCCGAACCCTGTAAATTTGAAACATGTGTGGTATGGGACTCGAACCCGATAATTTTTAGACCTGTGTGGCATGTGACTCGAACCCTGTAATTTTGAGACATGTGTGGTGTGTGACCCGAACCCTGTAATTTTGAGACATGTGTGGTGTGGGACCGAAACCCGATAATTTTGAGACATGTGTGCTGTGGGACCGAAACCCGATAATTTTGAGACCTGTGTGGTATGGGACTCCAACCCTGTAATTTTGAGACCTGTGTGGTGTGGGACCGAAACCCGATAATTTTGAGACATGTGTGGTATGGGACTCGAACCATGTAATTTTGAGACCTGTGTGGTGTGTGACCCGAACCCGATAATTTTGAGAACTGTGTGGTGTGTGACCCGAACCCTGTAATTTTGAGACCTGTGTGGTGTGTGACCCGAACCCTGTAATTTTGAGACCTGTGTGGCGTGGGACCGAAACCCGATAATTTTGAGACATGTGTGGTATGGGACTCGAACCCTGTAATTTTGAGACCGGCGTGGTGTGTGACCGAAACCGGATAATTTTTGAGACCGGTATGGTGTGGGACCCGAACCTTATATTTTTGAGACCGGTGTGGTGTGGGACCGAAACCCGATAATTTTGACACATGTGTGGTATGGGACCGAAACCCTACAGTTTTTGAGACCGGTATGGTGTGGAACCGAAACCCGTTATTTTTGAAGCCGGTATGGTGTGGGACCGAAACCGGATAAATTTGAGACACATGTGGTATGGGACCGAAACCCGATAATTTTGACACATGTGTGGTATGGGACCGAAACCCTACAGTTTTTGAGACCGGTATGGTGTGGAACCAAAACCCGATAATTTTGAGACACATGTGGTATGGGACCGAAACCCGATAATTTTGACACATGTGTGGTATGGGACCGAAACCCTACAGTTTTTGAGACCGGTATGGTGTGGAACCGAAACGCGATAAT
The DNA here is from genome assembly GCA_037355855.1 of Pseudo-nitzschia pungens. Lineage (NCBI taxonomy): Eukaryota > Bacillariophyta > Bacillariophyceae > Bacillariales > Bacillariaceae > Pseudo-nitzschia > Pseudo-nitzschia pungens. The sequence continues at coordinate 2,225,208 of CM074768.1, forward strand.
TTTGAGACACATGTGGTATGGGACCGAAACCCGATAATTTTGATACAGGTGTGGTATGGGACCGAAACCCTACAGTTTTGAGACCGGTATGGTGTGGGACCGAAACCCGATAATTTTGAGACCCATGTGGTATGGGACCGAAACCCGATAATTTTGACACATGTATGGTATGTGACCGAAACCCTAGAGTTTTGAGATCGGTACCGGTACGTATGGTGTGGAACCAAAACCCGATAATTTTGAGACGCATGTGGTATGGGACCGAAACCCGATAATTTTGAGACCGGTGTGGTATGTGACCCGAACCCTATAGTTTTGAGACCCATGTGGTGTGGGACCGAAACCCGATAATTTTGAGACATGTGTGGTATGTGACCCTAACCCTACAGTCTTGAGACCGGTGTGGTGTGGGACCGAAACCCGATAATTTTGAGACCGGTGTGGTGTGGGACCCTAACTCTATATTTTTGAGACCGGTGTGGTGTGGGACCGAAACCCGATAATTTTGAGACATGTGTGGTATGTGACCCTAACCCTACAGTCTTGAGACCGGTGTGGTGTGGGACCGAAACCCGATAATTTTGAGACCGGTGTGGTGTGGGACCCTAACTCTATATTTTTGAGACCGGTGTGGTGTGGGACCGAAACCCGATAATTTTGAGACATGTGTGGTATGTGACCCTAACCCTACAGTTTTGAGACCGGTGTGGTGTGGGACCGAAACCCGATAATTTTGAGACATGTGTGGTGTGGGACCGAAACCCGATAATTTTGAGACATGTGTGGTATGTGACCCTAACCCTACAGTTTTGAGACCGGTGTGGTGTGGGACCGAAACCCGATAATTTTGAGACATGTGTGGTGTGGGACCGAAACCCGATAATTTTGAGACATGTGTGGTGTGTGACCCTAACCCTACAGTTTTGAGACAGGTGTGGTGTGGGACCGAAACCCGATATTTTTGAGACCGGTGTGATGTGGGACCGAAACCCGATAATTTTGAGACATGTGTGGTGTGTGACCCTAACCCTACAGTTTTGAGACAGGTGTGGTGTGGGACCGAAACCCGATATTTTTGAGACCGGTGTGATGTGGGACCGAAACCCGATAATTTTGAGACATGCATGGTGTGGGACTGAATAATTTTGAGACCTTTGTGGTGCGGGACTGAATAATTTTTCGATCGGTGTGGTGCGGGACTAAAAAATTTTTCGACTTAGTGTGGGGCCGAAAACCCAAGGGATAAGGTTATTCCCCCCCCAGCAGCCTACTGCAACCAACCCTACTTTTTTTTCACTAAGTCATTTTCAAAATTTTTTTTGACTCAAACTCAACACATTTGGGGTCTAGATGCCAAGTTTGCTGAAGATATGTAAAAAAAAAAAAAAAATTTTACCAAAAATTTTTAGGTCCAGCGGAGATATTTTCAAAAATATTTTTTGGTCAAACCCAGCATATTTGGGTTGTAGACGCCATGTTTGCTCAAGATATTTCAAAAAAAAAAATTTGAAAAAATTTCACCCGCTAGCATTTTATATGGGGACCAAAAAAATTTTCTCTAAGTTTTTGCTGTTTTTTTTGACCCATTTTTTTAAGTGTCCAAGGCTACTCCCGGGTCCAGGTGGGGCTAGAGAGTAGCAAAAAGGTCTGAACGGACCTAAAAGTCCATTTTAAACGCTAGGAAAAGACTACTAACAACCCCAACAACCCCAACCCCAACAACCCCAACAACCCCAACCCCAACCCCAACCCCAACAACCCCAACCCCAACAACAACCAACCCCAACAACCCCAACCCCAACAACCCCAACCCCAACAACAAACCCCAACAACCCCAACAACCCCAACCCCAACAACCCCAACAACCCCAACCCCAACAACCCCAACCCCAACAACAACAACCCCAACCCCAACAACCCCAACCCCAACAACCCAACCCCAACAACCCCAACAACCCCAACCCCAACCCACAACCCCAACCCCAACAACCCCAACCCCAACAACCCCAACCCCAACCCCAACAACCCCAACCCCAACCCCAACAACCCCAACCCCAACAACCCCAACAACCCCAACCCCAACCCCAACAACCCCAACCCCAACAACCCCAACCCCAACCCCAACAACAACCAACCCCAACAACCCCAACCCCAACAACCCCAACCAACCCCAACCCCAACAACCCCAACCCCAACAAACAACCCCAACCCCAACAAACAACAACCCCAACCCCAACAATTCCAAGCCTGTCAACAACCCAATCTCAGAAGGAATGCTTCCAGTCAATGCATTCTCAACTGCAAACACATACCAATACACAACATGAAAGAAGCATTCATTGCAGACATTGTTAATACCATCAATCAGTCAATTGCGCATGCACAAACTATTACAAAACTTCCAGAGTTCCACAACTCCAACAATGACTACAACATCTGCACTCACACAAATAAAGATTTGTCAAGCCTGTCAACAACCCAATCTCAGAAGGAATGCTTCCAGTCAATGCATTCTCAGCTGCAAACACATACCAATACACAACATGAAAGAAGCATTCATTGCAGACATTGTTAATACCATCAATCAGTCAATTGCGCATGCACAAACTATTACAAAACTTCCAGAGTTCCACAACTCCAACAATAAATAATAAACCATAAACACTCACCCAAATCAAGATATGTCAAACCTGTCAACAACCCAATCTCAGAAGGAATGCTTCCAGTCAATGCATTCTCAACTGCAAACACATACCAATAAAAAGCATGAAACAAACATTTAATACACGTGTTAATATCATCAACAACTCAATAAACATACACACAAACATTGACAAACCTCCAGTCTTTCATACCACCACCAACGACTCCAACATCTGCACTCACACAGAGCAAGAGATTCCAAGCCTGTCAACAACCCGATCTCAGAAGGAATGCTTCCAGTCAATTCTTTGTCATCTGCAAACACATACCAATACACAGCATGAAAAATACATTCAACACACACGTTTATTAATATCATCGGCAAACCAATAGACACATACAAACATTGACAAACATCCAGTCCTTCACACCACCACCAACGACTATGACATCTGCACTCACACAAAGCAAGAGATTCCAAGCCTGTCAACAACCCAATCTCGGAAGGAATCCTTCCAGTCAATGCATTCCCAACTGCAGACACATACCGATACACAACATGAAAAATACATTCAACACACACACATATTAATATCATCAACAAATCAATAGACACATACACACAAACATTGAAAAACATTCAATCTTTCACAACTCTAACAATGACTACAACATCCGCACTCACACAAATCAAGAAGTTTCAAGCCTGTCAACAACCCAATCTCAGAAGGAATGCTTCCAGTCAATGCATTGTCATCTGCAAACACATACCAATACGCAACAAGAAAGAAACATTCAACAGACACATTAATTATATCATCAACAAATTGATACACAAAAACACACAACATTGCCAAACCTCCAGTCTTTCACAACTCTAACGATACATACAACATATGCACTCACACAAATAAAGATATTCCAAGCCTGTCAACAACCCAATCTCAGAAGGAATGCTTCCAGTCAATGCATTCTCAACTGCAAACACATACCAATACACAACATGAAAGAAGCATTCATTGCAGACATTGTTAATACCATCAATCAGTCAATTGCGCATGCACAAACTATTACAAAACTTCCAGAGTTCCACAACTCCAACAATGACTACAACATCTGCACTCACACAAATAAAGATTTGTCAAGCCTGTCAACAACCCAATCTCAGAAGGAATGCTTCCAGTCAATGCATTCTCAGCTGCAAACACATACCAATACACAACATGAAAGAAGCATTCATTGCAGACATTGTTAATACCATCAATCAGTCAATTGCGCATGCACAAACTATTACAAAACTTCCAGAGTTCCACAACTCCAACAATAAATAATAAACCATAAACACTCACCCAAATCAAGATATGTCAAACCTGTCAACAACCCAATCTCAGAAGGAATGCTTCCAGTCAATGCATTCTCAACTGCAAACACATACCAATAAAAAGCATGAAACAAACATTTAATACACGTGTTAATATCATCAACAACTCAATAAACATACACACAAACATTGACAAACCTCCAGTCTTTCATACCACCACCAACGACTCCAACATCTGCACTCACACAGAGCAAGAGATTCCAAGCCTGTCAACAACCCGATCTCAGAAGGAATGCTTCCAGTCAATTCTTTGTCATCTGCAAACACATACCAATACACAGCATGAAAAATACATTCAACACACACGTTTATTAATATCATCGGCAAACCAATAGACACATACAAACATTGACAAACATCCAGTCCTTCACACCACCACCAACGACTATGACATCTGCACTCACACAAAGCAAGAGATTCCAAGCCTGTCAACAACCCAATCTCGGAAGGAATCCTTCCAGTCAATGCATTCCCAACTGCAGACACATACCGATACACAACATGAAAAATACATTCAACACACACACATATTAATATCATCAACAAATCAATAGACACATACACACAAACATTGAAAAACATTCAATCTTTCACAACTCTAACAATGACTACAACATCCGCACTCACACAAATCAAGAAGTTTCAAGCCTGTCAACAACCCAATCTCAGAAGGAATGCTTCCAGTCAATGCATTGTCATCTGCAAACACATACCAATACGCAACAAGAAAGAAACATTCAACAGACACATTAATTATATCATCAACAAATTGATACACAAAAACACACAACATTGCCAAACCTCCAGTCTTTCACAACTCTAACGATACATACAACATATGCACTCACACAAATAAAGATATTCCAAGCCTGTCAACAACCCAATCTCAGAAGGAATGCTTCCAGTCAATGCATTCTCAACTGCAAACACATACCAATACACAACATGAAAGAAGCATTCATTGCAGACATTGTTAATACCATCAATCAGTCAATTGCGCATGCACAAACTATTACAAAACTTCCAGAGTTCCACAACTCCAACAATGACTACAACATCTGCACTCACACAAATAAAGATTTGTCAAGCCTGTCAACAACCCAATCTCAGAAGGAATGCTTCCAGTCAACGCATTCTCAGCTGCAAACACATACCAATACACAACATGAAAGAAGCATTCATTGCAGACATTGTTAATACCATCAATCAGTCAATTGCGCATGCACAAACTATTACAAAACTTCCAGAGTTCCACAACTCCAACAATAAATAATAAACCATAAACACTCACCCAAATCAAGATATGTCAAACCTGTCAACAACCCAATCTCAGAAGGAATGCTTCCAGTCAATGCATTCTCAACTGCAAACACATACCAATAAAAAGCATGAAACAAACATTTAATACACGTGTTAATATCATCAACAACTCAATAAACATACACACAAACATTGACAAACCTCCAGTCTTTCATACCACCACCAACGACTCCAACATCTGCACTCACACAGAGCAAGAGATTCCAAGCCTGTCAACAACCCGATCTCAGAAGGAATGCTTCCAGTCAATTCTTTGTCATCTGCAAACACATACCAATACACAGCATGAAAAATACATTCAACACACACGTTTATTAATATCATCGGCAAACCAATAGACACATACAAACATTGACAAACATCCAGTCCTTCACACCACCACCAACGACTATGACATCTGCACTCACACAAAGCAAGAGATTCCAAGCCTGTCAACAACCCAATCTCGGAAGGAATCCTTCCAGTCAATGCATTCCCAACTGCAGACACATACCGATACACAACATGAAAAATACATTCAACACACACACATATTAATATCATCAACAAATCAATAGACACATACACACAAACATTGAAAAACATTCAATCTTTCACAACTCTAACAATGACTACAACACCTGCACTCACACAAAGCAAGAAGTTTCAAGCCTGTCAACAACCCAATCTCAGAAGGAATGCTTCCAGTCAATGCATTGTCATCTGCAAACACATACCAATACGCAACAAGAAAGAAACATTCAACAGACACATTAATTATATCATCAACAAATTGATACACAAAAACACACAACATTGCCAAACCTCCAGTCTTTCACAACTCTAACGATACATACAACATATGCACTCACACAAATAAAGATATTCCAAGCCTGTCAACAACCCAATCTCAGAAGGAATGCTTCCAGTCAATGCATTCTCAACTGCAAACACATACCAATACACAACATGAAAGAAGCATTCATTGCAGACATTGTTAATACCATCAATCAGTCAATTGCGCATGCACAAACTATTACAAAACTTCCAGAGTTCCACAACTCCAACAATAAATAATAAACCATAAACACTCACCCAAATCAAGATATGTCAAACCTGTCAACAACCCAATCTCAGAAGGAATGCTTCCAGTCAATTGATTCCGAGCTGAAAACGCATACCAGCACAAAACATGAAAGAAGCATTCATTGAAGACATTGTTAATACCATCAACCAATCAATTACGCATGCGCAAACTATAACAAACCTTCAGTCTTTCACAACTCCGATAAAGAATACAACATCTGCACTCACACAAACCAATACCAGTCAAGCCTGTCAACAACCCAATCTCAGAAGGAATGCTTCCGGTCAATGCATTGTCAGCTGCAAACACATACCAATACACAACATGAAAGAAGCATTCATTGCAGACATTGTTAATACCATCAATCAATCCATTTCGCATGCACAAATTATTACAAACCTCCAGTCTTTCACAACTCTAAAACAATGACTAAGACACCTCCACTCACACAAAGGAAGATACGTCAAACCTGTCAATAACCAAATCTCAGAGGGAATGCTTCCAGTCAATTGAGTGCTAGCTGAAAACACATACCGATACACAACATGAAACAAACATATTACAAACATGCTAGTAATATCATCAACAAATCAATAGACACATACACACAAACATTGAAAAACATTCAATCTTTCACAACTCTAACAATGACTACAACACCTGCACTCACACAAAAGAAGAGATTCCAAACCTGTCAAGAATCCAATCTCAGAAGGAATGGTTCCGGTCAATGCATTGTCAGCTGCAAACACATACCAATACACAACATGAAACAAAACATTCAACACACACATTGATCAGATCATAAACAAATCCATTCACACAAAAACCGAAAAGCATTCACAAAACCCCAAGCTTTCACACCATCAACAACCACTACAACATCTGCACTCACACAAACCAAGACCAGTCAAGCCTGTCAAGCCCGTCAACAACCCAATCTCAGAAGGAATGGTTCCAGTCAATTCATTCCCATCTGCAAACACACACCAATACACAACATGAAACAAACATTCAACACACACATTAAGTATATCATCAACAAATCCATTGACACAAAAACACACAGCATTCACAAAACCCCAATCTTTCACACCATCAACAACCACTACAACATCCGCACTCACACAAATCAAGACCTGTCAAGCCTGTCAAGAATCCAATCTCAGAAGGAATGGTTCCGGTCAATGCATTGTCAGCTGCAAACACACACCAATACACAACATGAAACAAGCATTCAACACACACATTAAGTATATCATCAACAAATCCATTGATACAAAAACACACAGCATTCACAAAACCCCAATCTTTCACACCATCAACAACCACTACAACATCCGCACTCACACAAATCAAGACCTGTCAAGCCTGTCAACAACCCAATCTCAGAAGGAATGGTTCCAGTCAATTCATTCCCATCTGCAAACACACACCAATACACAACATGAAACAAACATTCAACACACACATTAAGTATATCATCAACAAATCCATTGACACAAAAACACACAGCATTCACAAAACCCCAATCTTTCACACCATCAACAACCACTACAACATCCGCACTCACGCAAATTAAGACCTGTCAAGCCTGTCAACAACCCAATTTCGGAAGGAATGGTTCCAGTCAAGTCATTCCAAGCTGCAAACACACACCAATACACAACATGAAACAAACATTCAACACACACATTGATCAGATCATAAACAAATCCATTCACACAAAAACCGAAAAGCATTCACAAAACCCCAATCTTTCACACCATCAACAACCACTACAACATCCGCACTCACACAAATCAAGACCTGTCAAGCCCGTCAACAACCCAATCTCAGAAGGAATGGTTCCAGTCAATTCATTCCCATCTGCAAACACACACCAATACACAACATGAAACAAACATTCAACACACACATTAAGTATATCATCAACAAATCCATTGACACAAAAACACACAGCATTCACAAAACCCCAATCTTTCACACCATCAACAACCACTACAACATCCGCACTCACACAAATCAAGACCTGTCAAGCCTGTCAACAACCCAATCTCGGAAGGAATGGTTCCAGTCAAGTCATTCCAAGCTGCAAACACACACCAATACACAACATGAAACAAGCATTCAACACACACATTAAGTATATCATCAACAAATCCATTGACACAAAAACACACAGCATTCACAAAACCCCAATCTTTCACACCATCAACAACCACTACAACATCCGCACTCACACAAATTAAGACCTGTCAAGCCTGTCAACAACCCAATTTCGGAAGGAATGGTTCCAGTCAAGTCATTCCAAGCTGCAAACACACACCAATACACAACATGAAACAAACATTCAACACACACATTAAGTATATCATCAACAAATCCATTGACACAAAAACACACAGCATTCACAAAACCCCAATCTTTCACACCATCAACAACCACTACAACATCCGCACTCACACAAATCAAGACCTGTCAAGCCTGTCAACAACCCAATCTCAGAAGGAATGGTTCCAGTCAAGTCATTCCCATCTGCAAACACACACCAATACACAACATGAAACAAACATTCAACACACACATTAAGTATATCATCAACAAATCCATTGACACAAAAACACACAGCATTCACAAAACCCCAATCTTTCACACCATCAACAACCACTACAACATCCGCACTCACACAAATCAAGACCTGTCAAGCCTGTCAACAACCCAATCTCGGAAGGAATGGTTCCAGTCAAGTCATTCCAAGCTGCAAACACATACCAATACACAACAAGAAAGAAGCATTCATTGCAGACATTGTTAATACCATCAACCAATCAATTACGCATGCACAAACTATTACAAATCTCCAGTCTTTCACAACGCTAACAATGACTACGACACCTCCACTCACAAAAATCAAGATCAGTTAAGCCTGTCAACAACCCAATCTCAAAAGGAATGCTTCCCGTCAATTTATTGCTAGCTGCAAACACATACCGATACACAACATGAAAGAAGCATTCATTGCAGACATTGTTAATACCATCAACAAATCAATTACCCATACACAAAACAGTGACAACCTTCAAATCTATCAGAACACAAACAATAACTACTATGGAATTCCTATCAGCTGTGCCCCGGCTTCCGTAGAAATGAGTAGCTGGGGATGTAGAACCGGGGGACAGCTGATAGGAATTTTGTAGTACAACACCTGCACTCACATACACCAAGATCAGTTAAGCCTGTCAACAACCCAATCTCAGAAGGAATTTTTCCTATGAACTTGTTGCCAGCTACATGAGAAGACAAGGCTGCTAATTAGATGGACAAATTTGTGGAGAATATGTTTGAACAATGTGTGCTTTGGATTTCAACTCACCAAGATCCAATCTGGAAAATGACTTAAGGAACAATACATACTTTGGAATTATCCCAGAAAGTCCCAATTGGTTCAAATCCAGTTCGTCCGGAACTAAATCTTTGCAAACAATTGTAGACCAGAGACATGTTGGATTGGAATTTATCCAGGATCGTCCACTACCTTCCACTGGAGCACTATAGTTCAATAGACTCAGTCCAAACCTCTCGTTGAAATATTCATCTCTGCAGTCTGTATTCCCTGAGTCATCTTCAACAATCCAGTAAAGAGCTTGCTTTGCATGGAAATCATTGTATAGTTGAAATAAGTCAGCATGATCAGAAAGCTTCTCTATCATGCAGGCAGGAATATTGAAAAATGACACACTTCCTTCTTCTGCACTGTTGCCTTCTAGGGTCTTCGTATTCTTTGCAACACCATCTCCCATATAAATTGAATAGTCAAAATACCAGATGGTATGAGTATCTGTTGTTTGATTCTTCACTGTCATTAGGCAATTTGCACGATCACTTCCATAAACAGTCTCATAACCATTTGTCATGTCTGTATGGATGTCAAGTGATAATACAATTTTTCCTTCACACTCAAGGATGAGATAAGGACTGACAACGGGATTACCTTCTTCATACAGATTTGGATGTTTTTCTGATTCTGTAAAGTTACCAAGATGGATTGTGATTGGAACCATACTTGGGTCCGTGCAGTTCGGAAATCCATTGCCAGTTATGTTTGACATACCAAAAGCTCTTGTTATAGCATCAATTCCACAAACAGAATGAGAGCATGTTGCAGAGCAGCAATCTCCACCATCATATCCCAATGCCAAGCTGTTCAAACCATAGTTGCATTCTCCATCATCAATCAAGTAGCAATTTTTCTCCTCATCTTTTCTCCATTCAAATACAGACACATCAATAGGCGTGCCAGAAGCACTGTACCATCCCTTGTCAAAAGCAGTCAATATGTCAAAGGTGTCTATCTTGGATGATAATGCAAGCTCATCATCCTTTGCCTCTTTATGGCATGCATTAGTAGTATTTGTGGACAATATCCATTGGCGATCCTTAATGCAGTACTGAAACATTGCTGCATCATCTGGACTTTCTTCTAGAAAATAGATATCTCTCTTGTGTAGATCAAAGAAAGATGATTGGCTTCGATTCATCTGTTTGTAGCATCCACTGAAACCTTGGAGTTCTTTTGTCTGAAATTGAACCCTGAGAATAGTAGTACGCCATTTAGATGGGTCTGATTGGAAAAAAATGATTCCACCCATGAGTGCAATAAAAATGGCACCCAGAGATGCCAAAGTGAAATAGAATCGAGTATGCTTACGTCGTGACATGCAAGGTGGGAGTTGAAGCTTGGTGATTCTATTTGCTTCCTGTTGAATTTTTTCACCATATTTCCCATTCAAGGCCAACTGAAAGGCCACATTATCCAAGCTACTTATGAAATTCTGAGCAAGAAGGCAAATGAAGCGAGGTAAATGAAGAGTAAGTGTGCAGGAAATGGGAAGCAGAAGAAAGTAGTATTAGAAAACAACTGTTTTCTGATTGCATTCTGATGTTCATTGTAACTGTCATTTTGCTCTCACCACTGCAGAAAAGTTTAGGACAATCTCAACTGCAGTGTCTGATGTTATAATTAGTAGAAAAGCTGCCAACATTGCCAACAAACCTTGAAGAAAACGAAGAATGCAGGAAAATACCATGCATCCAACTTTGTCACCATGGTTGGCTTTTGAGAAATTGGGGAATTTCTCAATTGCTGTAGTAATGTCGAGCATAGATGCATCTGCAAACAAGACATAGGCCAAAATAGCTATGAACTGTGTTGCTTGTACAACTGGATCTGCATTTGCGGCAACAATACTTGCAATAACACCATCATCTGGATTGTCATCATGCTTTGTACCCCAGTCTGGGTGAAGGACACTTAGTAACATCATACTAACAAGCAACACTTGAAAGATGGAAACAATAATTCCCATACCAAAGAAAAGTGGTTGGTCAATGGGCCCATGGAGGGATAAGAAAGAATAGGAATCTTTTGGATACAATAAATGTGGAATGTCCTCAACACAGAACAATTCACTGTCTCTATCTCGTGCTGTTGTCTTTCCTTCAGTTTGAATGTCCTTGTGGCATACATCCTCGAAAGCATTTGCCCCAACAATGGTATTGCTTAAATCCGTGACATTGTTTTCTAGAGCACCACTCTCCATGTCATCTCTCACTACTTCCGATGAATTCTCATGCAAATGTGAGTCCATCTCCTTTGCCTTAGAAGAGCGCTGCAAAGAGGATCCCAAGGAGAGTGATTTGCTGCTCTGAGAAGAGGAGTCAGAAACATGGAAAAAAGATCCTAAGGAGAGTGCCTTGCTATCTCCACCTCGTCCCTGAGCTGTGTGTGCTGATCCACCTTTGAAAAGATTTGGAAGCGAAAATGACTTCACTTTGCTCCCCATTGAAGCCACCAAGCTGTTGTTATTTTTTCTATTGATGCTGGTCAATGACTTCTCTGTGGCGCTTTTTTTATCAAACCACTGCTCAAAGTTTCCGCTGGACAGGTCCAATGCATTTGCACCAGTCCATAGCTCAGAGTTATTATCATCTTTGTCTTCGAATCTCTGGAAACTGTCATCAGCTCCGGAGTCTTTATCGATTGCTTTGGTCTTGTTGAAACATTCATAGTCTTCCTCTGTTTCATTATGACCTGGCTTTGAAACTGAATGGTCAATCAGATCTGATACTTGCATCGTGTTTGTATCGCTCGCTTCTCCTGTTGTCATTGACATACTAGTAGCACCGTACGCTGTTGCTTTTTTGCCTTACCTGATATTTTGTCGCATGTGCCACTGCTAATGCAACGAAGTATCTACTGTGACGTTTTTGTTGCCCTCCCAAAACGACTGTCGTGGTTCGTTCTGTGCTATGCACGTGCTTCTCGCTGCTGTTTGGTGATTTTCTGGCTTAAGCTGATTTATTGCTGCGTCGTTTGAAATGCCGTCGTTTGCGCCGTTGTTCGTGCGAAACGCCGTTGTAGTTCTGAGGACGCTGTGGCCGTGGTTTTGAACGCCGTTGTGGTTTTGAACGCCGTTGTGGTTTTGAACGCCGTTGTGGTTTTAAAACGCCGTTGTGGTTCCAAAACGCCGTTGTGGTTCCAAAACGCCGTAACAGCAAAAACAGGGACACGTCGTGTCGTTACGAAAGAAATGGGTGCAGCAGCAATAAGAATTAAAAAATTCTTTCTCCGTCAATTCTTGGAGTTTGGAGACACCGTTTGTACGGTTATGTCTGCAATAACAAGGAGGATAATAATATCTGGAACGGCCTGGCAACAAGGAGCTTGTGGGTCCAGTATAAAATTATAACTGTAACAGTCTCGATTCGGTCTTTTTTTTTGTCGTCGTCGTTGTCGTTTCTTGTTCTGCGTTGCTTGTAGATCTCCAGCTTTGCAAGCTTATAATAAGCTTGCGACTGTTAATCTGTTAAAATGTAGCTAAAACTGGGCTTAAGCTGATAGGTCCTAAGGCAGGCTTGGAGATATACAGCAAGAGCAATGGCATGCAGACCGGTTGAGGTGCCGATCTGTTCTGTCGATAGTCTCGAATTCACCACTACGGCTGATCGGTGGATCAACCAGATCTATTCTAACTGCCACTTATCTGGGCTCAGTCAGTTAGATCTTAGGCTTGTAGTTCTACAGGGAGTTGCTCAGGGAGCAGGATGTCAGGATCAAGGTATTAAATCGGAGTTAATCTAAAGATGTGAGGATAACAACCTTGTCGGGAAATCGTCGTTGCTGTCTTGTTAATTCTACCGGGTGTTGCTGCTGCTGCTGCTTGTGTTTTTTTTACTGTGGACCCAGTAAGATTACTCGTAGAAAATTAGTAGTATTATATTTACCAAAAAACGTTCGTGGGTCAGATACTTTCGTGCTGTGTCAGATACATGCGCGTGCGCGCTTTACAAAAGCAGTATTTAATAATAACTGATCAATACTCCTTCAATTAATAAGTACACTTATTGATTACTGTATCAGCGTATAATTAGTACGGGTTAAAATAGGGACTTCTTATTTCGTACGAAGTACTACTAAGACTTTAGTGTTTTGATAAGAGACAAGAAGCATGCGGGAGTTCAGAGTTAGGACACACAAGAAACAAACTATTCACTCTAGAAACAAACACTGTTTCTACTACAACTCCACCGGGGGGGCAAACGCTAAGACACCGAACACACAGCAACAAAAAGAACAAACACATAAATTTAAATTTCGAAACGACAACAACAACAACAACAACCACAACCACAACCACAACCACAACAAGTACAGCAGCTAAAAACACCCATTACCCTCAACAAAAACACTCCCCTTTGTCTCCAGCAAGCAAACCTCCAACAAACAAGAAGGAAACAAGCGCCGAAACGAAACAAGCAAACGCCGAAACGCAGAAACGCCGAAACGCAGAAACGCCGAAACGCAGAAACGCCGCAACGCCGCAACGCAGAAGCGACAGCAAGCAGCAAGCAGCAAGCAACGCGTCGATAATACAGGGGGGACAGCAAGCAGCAAACAGCAACCAACGCGTCGATAATACAGGGGGGACAGCAGCAATGCGTCGATATACTACAGGGGGGACAGCAGCAGCAACGCGTCAACACGTTGATAATACTTGCTGTTGCTGTTGTACTTGTCCATGACGGCGTTGAAATCATCGACGTCGAAGATCGGTTGTACTGCGTCGGTTTTCTTCTTGCGCCCTCTTTTTCTTCTTGCACGATACGCATGGTAGAAAACAAAGCCAAACACCTTTTCCTCTGTCACTGTTTCGGGATAATCCAGGAAACCAAATACAGTTCTACAGTACTCTTTGAATTCTGCTTGTTTGCTCGCGTAGGCAAGTCTTGTATTCTCTGGAACACCATTGATGTCATCCTGTTGGACCTGCCTTGCTGCTTGGGCAAATAAACCACTTGTGTAAGACATGCTGCTTGTTGGAGATCAAGGGGAGCGTTTTGTTGTGGTTACAGCGTTTTCGATGTTGTTTATTTTGGCGTTTCGTTGTTTGTTTTGGCGTTTCGTTTCAGCGTTTCTTTCGGCGTTTTGTTTCGGCGTTTCGTTTTGGCGTTTGTTTCGGAGTTTCCTTTGGGCGTTTTTGTGGGTGGTGCTTGCTGGAGAGAAAGGGGAGTGTTTTGTTGAGGATAGTGGTGGTTGTTTTGTTTGCTCTAGTACTTGCTTGTTTGTTGTGGTTGTTGTTGTTGCGGCGTTTTTCGTGTTTGTTCGAAATTTATGTGTTTGTTTATTGTTGTTGCTGCGGTCGAGTTTGTTCTTTTGTTGTGTGTGTTTCGGCGTTTGGAATCGAAATTTATGTGTTTCTTTTTAAACAGTGTTTGTTTCTTACTACATAGAGAGTTGTTAGTTTCTTAATACATAAAGACTTTGTTTCTGTGTCAGAAACTTTGTTTCTTTGAAAGTATTCTTCTCACAAGCACCTCAAGGGCGTGCGATCACACGTATTATGGTTCAATTTGATTGGTTAATAATTAGTCCCAAGCACTTACAATAGTGTGTCAGAGAAAGGGATCGTAAGGATTAAAACTGCATGCACATCGTTAAGAGAGGTGTCAGATACTGTTTAGATATACCAATAATAATCTCTTATTATTATTTGTTTTCTTTTTCGCGCAGTGTGATGTGCGTATGCAATATATGTAGGGTTAAGGGTTTGTCAAACGGCAACCGATTTTGGCTACAATTTTACATGAGGGCCTGAGTGGAACCGTCGTAACGCAAAAAAATACTACCGTATGTGTACCTGGTAAGGTTTACTTGTACGGGGTTACCGATTGTCTCGATGTCGTTGTATCGACTTGCACCTTGTACAAGTAAGACTTACCTTGTTGGTAACCTTAAGATCTTACCTGGTAAGGTTACTGATACGGTAATCTTAGTCCACACCAGTGGGCACTAATCTTAGTGTTTTTTCGTATGCTCGTCTACTCGCTCGTCTGCTCGTCTGCTCGTCTGCTCGTCTATGTGTACGTTCGTATGTTCGTATGTTCGTATGTTCTTATGTTCATATGTTCTTTCATACGTTCGTATGTTCGTCTGATTGTCCGCTCGCTACCCGTTCGTTAACACACTTTTTTTAGGTCTAATCCACACTTTTTACCCACACTTTTAAACTACATACATTACCCATACTACGTATGAATCACCGCCGGATCGTTTTTCTTCTTCTCCAGCACCTCCAGCAGCACCTCTCTCCGGCTTCTTCCGCTCCAATCATAATTGAATCACCGAAACACTTGCACCTCGACCGCACCACTCATAACACTGTTGGGTGAGGTGTTGGGGCTGTTGTTGGGCAGATGTTTAGTTTCCGTAGGTAGTGTAAGTATTATAGTAGCAAAGTTCAAAAAGTGTATATTCGCACTTCTTTTCAAAAGTGTGGATTCGACCCATGTCCGTCTGCTCGCGTCTTTACTAGTAGTAGACTCGTCTAGGGACTAGCCTAGAATCAACTGAGGATAGATGTAGTACGGTACGACGAGAAAAACGTCAGCTCTAATTTAGTCTTTCTAATGCTCTAGAAAGCCTGAACAAAAACATCACGACCAGTATTCTCAAAATTTTAATGAGAATCATATAAGCCCTACTCCCTGAACCATTGAAAACCCGTAATACTTCAATCGTCAATGAAAAGCACGACCAGAATAAGTACTAACATACCGGTAGAGTGCCCATAATGAATACGGTAATCCTTACTTCTACTTGGTAATATCAAGACAGCTACAGGTAGTAGCAGTAGTGGTGAACGATGATTAACTCTTTCTGACAATGATATTGATAGAAAGTTAAAGTCCCGTGCAACAACTGTGACAAAACAACTGAAAATCAATACAGAGGCACGAAGAAATTTCTTCTCAGATTGAGGGCTATAATAGATAATGAACGTTGCCGATGATAATATTTTCAACGGAAACTGATAAAATAACGACGAAATAATTACGATATAGTGAAAAAATATACGTAGTACGTAATTCTTTCATGCGAGTCATAAATAGCACAACATTTCGATTATGAATAATATATATTCGAAACACATTCAAACGTATGACTTGTGAATGAAACAAGAAATATCAATCACAATTGCTTAAGTCAATAATTCAAGGAGAACCATTCGACAGCAAACAACCCAGATCAGTAAAACATGATAAAGTGATGAAAACAACAAGAATGCGGTAATCAGGATATCGATTGTCCCTGACAACCGAAACTCTTTTTTCTTCCCTTATTCAAACACCCTTGAAACTCAAGCAACAGAGCAATACGTCTCAATCATACTTATTCCTCTTTCTTCGATCGGAATTCGCACGTACACGTTAGCTTTCGGTAAGGACTACAGCAAACTAGTTTTGAACAACATACGTCGCCATTCGTTATCATTTTCGACCGTTGTTTGCGATGATGTGGACGTTATCGTTCGCGGTGATGGCGCGATGACGGCAATGGCGGCCTGGCGTTGGCACTTATAACCAACAGAGACAATGTTTGCAACGATTTCCAGGCGGCGTTGTGATCACTACATCAAGTTGTAATCATGTTACAGCTGTCCAGAATGTTGTTTACAGATGACGTGGACGACCGACTGTGGTGCTGTTGCTATCCATCATATGGAATGGACGCGAATGCTGCTGATTACAGTACACCGACAGCGACGAACTTCGTAGCGGAAGTCAGTCGGCTTTGGCTCGGTGGTAAGTCCATCATCCATACTCGCGGAATTACAACAACATTACTATCAACGAGAACACCGATTCATTTCTTCGACACAGACGTGAAGTCGAAAATAGTAGTAAATGTCTTCCAGCGCGTCGCTACCTACGTTGGTCGTTGTGGATACTAATTTTCTGCGTCGTCCTGATGGAAATCGTTTGTCGTCTGCGGATTTTTTTGCCATGAATTTCACCCGATCGTTGTGGCTTTTATTATTTCCATTGAAAGACACATTACATTGATTTCGGTTTTTTTTTTCGACTCCTTCATCTGCTTGTTCGAAAAAGTGGTCCAAGGAAAGTGATCAGTATTACGCATCCTCACTGCCTTTTTCATCCTTTATTTCCTTTCTTCCGGACAAATGGAGCTCTAGATTTCAGATTCAACGACAACTATGCGTTTTGCGGTTGCCGCCCTAGCTTTTCTTGCTCGAAAGGGATCAATCACTGTCGCACAGACGAAGCTGCGAAACGAAACTACTTCTGTATGGGGATCATCACCTTCGTCCCGTCAAAAAGAGGCGGGGACCGCGTTTTCTTCTTGGAGAGAATTGGATGACCGTTCGTCCTCCATTGCCCAGAGAAGAATCGGTGCCGTCCTCCAAGGGGAGAGGCTCAAAAATCCAAGCTCTGAATCCCAAAACGAACAACGCGCAGATCGATGGGACGAGTCCGAGTTTGGCAAAGCGCACATTGGTATCCTCAGCACTCCTGCAGCTGACGTCGTTCGTATCGAACATGAGGATGATTCTTTTTTCGCTTTGCAATCTTCTGGCGGTCTGTACGATGAAGATGAGCATCGCTACCTACAATCTGATGACATTAACTGTGCTGAATATTGCAGTCAATATAGAATAGCTGAAATCAAGGTGAAAGACGCCATGGAATTCAAGGATTTGATCTCGCTCTGTTATTTGAATAGTGTTGCTTGCCCCGAAGAGCTCGCTGGAACCCCCATGAACTGTTGGAAAACATCCAAGGTGACGGATATGGCACATGCATTCGATTCTCAACAAGATTTTAACTCTCCAATTGGATGCTGGGATGTGTCCAGCGTAACAGGGATGAATGATATGTTTAACAATGCATCTTCTTTCAACCAATCCATTGGCTCATGGAAAATTTCAAGCGTACGGAGGATGCACCAAATGTTTGCAAATGCATCCTCGTTCAACCAACCCATTGATGAATGGGACGTATCTCAAGTCACAAGCATGTTTGGAGTATTCAATAGTGCTTCTCGTTTCAATCAACCACTCGGTGACTGGAATCTATCCAGTGCAAGAAGTTTGGTGACTATGTTCTCAAATGCTTCTGAATTCAATCAGCCTATTGGATCATGGGAGACCTCGAGCGTTACTGACATGACTGGTTTATTTTACAAGGCATCTGCATTTAATCAGTCCATCAATGAATGGGATGTATCTCGTGTGGAACGCATGGGGGCCATGTTCTTTGAGGCCTATTCATTCAACACTCCTATTGGATCATGGAATACTTCAAGTGTGACAGATATGAATGTCATGTTAAGGAAGGCATTTGCATTCAACCAGCCTATCAATTCCTGGGATGTATCAAGGGTTGAAAAGATGATACATTTGTTTTATAAAGCATATTCATTCAATCAGCCCCTCAATGAATGGGACACGGCAAGTGTGATGGATATGAAGTTCATGTTTAGAAAAGCATGGGCTTTCAATCAGCCGCTCAATGATTGGAATACTTCAAGTGTCACAGATATGTATTCAATGTTCAGCAGAGCATATGCTTTCAATCAGGATGTTGGTGATTGGGATGTATCAAGTGTGACAGATTTGACTGGTATGTTTTTCTGTTGCTATGATTTCAATAAGCCCATAGGACTATGGAATACGTCCTCTGTTACAGGGATGCGTTGGATGTTTTATCGAGCATACTCTTTTAACCAGCCAATTGGATCATGGGATACTTCATCAGCGACCGAATTGCGTTGGATGTTTGCAAGAGCAAGCTCTTTTAACCAGCCCTTACTAGAGTGGGATACTTCACGTGTGACAAGCATGCGCACTATGTTCAGTAGAGCATCAGTTTTTAATCAGCCAATTGGTGACTGGAATGTATCAAGTGTCGATGAAATCACTTCTATGTTCTTCAACGCAACTCGATTCAACCAGCCTGTTGGATCGTGGGATACTTCCAGCGTGACAGACATGCGATGGGTATTCTACAGAACATATTCTTTTAACCAACCTATTTCAGGGTGGGATACATCGAGTTCCAGAAGCATGATTAGGATGTTTCAGTATGCAACTGCCTTCAACCAACCCATAGATGATTGGAATGTGTCAAGTCTGACGGACATGGAAGGAATGTTTCTTGCTGCATTTTCTTTTAACCATCCTCTTGATTCCTGGGATGTCTCGAAGGTGAATAACATGGACAAAACATTCCTTGCAGCATACAATTTCAATCAATGCCTGTCTTCATGGGCATCCAAGACTCCCAAGAGTGTCTCTGTGACTTCTATCTTTCATGCAAGTGGATGCCCCAAAAAAAATGATCCCGACCCAAAGAAGGGACCATGGTGCCAAACTGCCAAGCAATCATGCGTTGCATCGATACCCTCTATCCCTCCAACTCCTGCTCCCAATCCTACACCCTCTGAGTTTCCAACTTCTACTCCTACTTTCCCACTCTCTGCATCTCCAACTTTTTCTCCAAATTTTACTCCATCTGCATATCCAAGCACTGTGATGTACTCCCTTTGCAGCAAGGAGGAAAGTTTCAAATACAATGGTAAGGAAACTTCGTGCAAGGAATTGCAAGGCTTTTCTGTCAAAGAGAAGAAGAAAATGTGCAGGAAAGCTGCTGCCCGTAAAGCCTGCCCAGGCATTTGCAACATCCGGTGTACTTGCGAGAATAAGCTGAAATTCAGAATCAAGAGCAGCAGTGGGAGTCAGTTCATTGGAGAGTTCAAGTGCAAGAATGTTGGCAAAAATGAAGAGCAGCCAACGTGTAACACAAAGACAGACAAAAACACCCAAGTGAAGGAGCATTGTCCAAAGAAATGCAGCTATTGTTTTGATGCGACACCCTCTGTTTCTCCAACTCCTGTTCCCAGCCCGATGCCTTCTTTGAGTACAGTACCTTCTGAGCACCCAACTTTTGCTCCCAATCCTGCACCCTCTGAGTTTCCAACTTCTACTCCTACTTTCCCACTCTCTGCATCTCCAACTTTTTCTCCAAATTTTACTCCATCTGCATATCCAAGCACTGTGATGTACTCCCTTTGCAGCAAGGAGGAAAGTTTCAAATACAATGGTAAGGAAACTTCGTGCAAGGAATTGCAAGGCTTTTCTGTCAAAGAGAAGAAGAAAATGTGCAGGAAAGCTGCTGCCCGTACAGCCTGCCCAGGCATTTGCAACATCCGGTGTACTTGCGAGAATAAGCTGAAATTCAGAATCAAGAGCAGCAGTGGGAGTCAGTTCATTGGAGAGTTCAAGTGCAAGAATGTTGGCCAAAATGAAGAGCAGCCAACGTGTAACACAAAGACAGACAAAAACACCCAAGTGAAGGAGCATTGTCCAAAGAAATGCAGCTATTGTTTTGATGCGACACCCTCTGTTTTTCCAACTCCTGTTCCCAGCCCGATGCCTTCTTTGAGTACAGTACCTTCTTCTGAGCACCCAACTTTTGCTCCCAATCCTGCACCCTCTGAGTTTCCAACTTCTACTTCAACTCCTGCTCCCAGCCCGATGCCTTCTTTTAGTTTGGTAATTTAGAAGCGCAACTTTTTTTTGTGATCAGGACACTCCTAACATGCAATCTGATGACAGGAAAACAAATCATGAGTACACTTTTACTAAATATTGAAGTTATATCTTCTTCTTTGAAAACTATTACTTTCAGCCTACTTTTGGTATAATTCCCTTTACGTGGTGGATCAAACGCCTGTCTTTTCTACTTGTACCGTACCGGTAAACCTTGCGGTAAGATTATGGATCAAATTGAATTGAAACACCAAATGCCGTGAACCGCAATCAGTCACGAGTCCCTTCGTGACTGGGAATTAGAGCGTCTCTGCAATCCCCGATTCCTGGAGACTATTAGCAACAAAAGCAGCAATAAACTAATCGATAGAGCTCACAATTTGCATATCAATAATAATCTAATCAATAGTAGACCAAGGGTATGGCACCAAGTAGTTGATTCGTCCTTGCCAATTCATCGATCACCTCGATTGTTTGCTGCGATTCACCATCTACAGTCGCCCGCCTTCCTGCCACGTTACATCCCGTCAGAGTAAGTCATCTGCCTTTCGATCAGTCAATCGCGTCCATAGTTTATTGGAAGTTGATCGTATCGTTGCAATCGCATCACCTTGTGTGATGAAACAAAATGCAGTTTAGTGTACACGTACGCACGAACGTACGGATATTCCGATCAATTCTTATTATGTTTTTTGGAATGGATTTGGTGTCGGGGCGGCTTCGGTATCAGAGTAAATGAATTCGCCACTGAATTGAAATTGGAATCGGAATCGGAATCGGAATCCATGCCGGGAATGGATGCGATGCCGGGGTGAATTCAGTGCCGGGGGAATGGATTCTAAGATTCTAATGGTGTACGAAGTAATTCCGAACTAAATGTTAGACAATGTATTTGAGATGCGACGTACGAGGTACGTTGTTTCACCTCACCTCACCTCTATTTCTTTTCCTTTTTCGAAGTTCGATGATTGCTTGTAAAAATTGTTGAGGTTAGTAATCAATAATCTTTTTGGTTCCGGCCTTGGATGAAGAGCGCTTTGCTTTTGCTGTTGCTGTTGCTGTTGCTGCTATGGCGGTTTCATTTTTAACACATCTGTGACGCCGCCGCAAGCTATAGATGAAGCTGTGCTTATAAACGGGCGTTGCTTAACTCCCGATAGACAGATTGTTCCTCCTATCCTCAGGAACAATTCTTTGTATACAAACAACAGATCTCAAGCAGCGTCCTCATATAGAGGCATGTGTGTGTGCGATGATCACTCATCGATCGTTCTATAGTTTTTTGCAAAGTTCCTTCGATTCCCTCTGTCTTGTGCAAAAAAGCCCGCGATTTTCGTCATTGGTTCTGTTCTCTTCTGTCGCACATTTGCTCCGATGCCTTCTATCAAAGAGAAGTGGGAACAATGGTTCATGGTAACACTAGAGCACAGAACACGATGTATCTCTTCAGGGATGAGATGCGCTGCAAACCAGGGGTCATTATTTATAGCGTCCGAGCGCACCGTCTTCAATCTTCGAAACGTTGCTATCACTGTGAACAAATTTGGATTCAATGGAATCAATCACTATCTTCGTAATTGTATTATTACGAGTGCAAGTACGTGCCGCAGTTGTAGTGCGTATTTCACTAGCACGGTGTGTTTTCACAATGATGATCGTAGTACGGTAAGGTTAGTGTACTCTTTATGAATCAAGCAAGGCTAGTGATCCGCGCTGAGTAATCGCCGTCGAAAAATGCTCGTACACTTACGGTTAAGATTATTATTATTTTTAAGGCAGGGAAAATCAGGGGAAAATGACGGAAACTAACGGGAAGACAAAGGAATACTTTACTCGGTAAGGTTTACAGTAAGATAATCTTACTGATGCTAGTGCGAGGCACGAGTTTGCACAAAAAGAAAAAAATATTCTAGTGAAGTAAGTTAAGGTTACTTGAGAGATTGAGATAAGTCCAATCCTGCCTTTGGATCTATCAGCTAGTACGAGTAAGATTACTACTACTTCGTAATACGTATCGTATTACGAATCTCAGCAACATAGTTTGAACAATACCGGTAGTTTCAGTTAGTGGGATGCATCAAGCTTTAACGACATGTCGTGTTGTTCAGCGATGCCACGCTGTTCAGCGGAGCGGACAGAATCCAAATTCCCATACGGTATCATCATTACGCTCAATCCATGTTTGAGGGTTCGAGATTCGTTATCCATGCGGTAATTCCCCACTCCGTTTCGTCGGAAAAACAAGTATCCGAGTACAAGAACTACGTAATCCATTCCATGTTTGAGGGACCGAAACATAATGTCGAGCACGAGTATCTGACAATTCCAGAACAACATCCTGAGTGATAACGAACTTACTAACTTACTAACTAACTACTATGTTTTCAAGTCGAATAGAACGGAAATTGCAAGAAGGCAGTTTTGCTTCGGAAACAAATGATTCTCGCGATTGGCCTGCCTTCGTGAGTATAATATGGTATGGGTTTTTGTAAATGTGTAGGTTTGCATCTATGCATGTATTCACATGTGTGTGCGCGTTCGTGCGTGCCTGTGTGATTGTGTTTTGACTTGATAGATTGACGGATTGACGGATTGACGGTTTGACGGTTTGATGGATTGATGGATTGATGGATTCGCTTGCGATTGTAGAACCACACACGAGAATTCTCTCTCGGAAAGAACGATGGGTGGATTCGGTTCCAAATGAAAAAGGATTATTCGTTGAAATTCTTGTGTTCAAGGAAATCCAATCGAAGCAGACCTAGATGTACGTACGTAATTCGTAGTTGGTTTGAAACTCATCGGACGGAAGCGATGCAAAGCGATTCAAAGCGATGCAATGGAACCATTCAGGGATTCCCGTCCGTGCGAAGGCGATCGCAGTCGCCGTCGTCGTCGGCGTCGCCCAGCAACCAGTCAAACCTATCCCTGGCCGTCTTCGTCCAGCTGTCACATTTCGGCGACCAGTTTTTGAGATCGTCGCCCCAATAATACAATGCCATGGTGAGCACCCAAATCACCCCGCAGGTCACGATGATTCCAAACAAAAAGAAGGTGTCAAAGCTCGTCAAAAAATCCTCTTTCCGCGATCTGGAGGGTCCCATTGAGGTTCGCCGTGGGAGCTTCATCTGTTTGCACAGCAGCGTCGCCCCCTCGAAGCGATCGTTCAGGAATCCGCGCTCGGCGATGCTGTAAAACACGTCGTCGATGAACTGCAAAAAGTGCAGGGCCGCAAAGTTGAGAAAGATGTCCTGGACCTTGTTGGTCATGAGCATGACGTAGAAATTGGCGGTCAGGCTGAGCAAGCCGTCGATGCAGCGGAGGACGTTCGACACGACCCATTTCTGATAGGATGCGTGCTTGTTTTTCTTGCCCACGGTTCCATCGTATTTGATGTTGGCCACGTTGAAAAAGACCGTCATGAGATCGTCCTGCATGCTGACCGCCACCGGGATCAGCCAGAGCTTGACGGCCTGCACCTCCCACCGACCGGTAAATTGGAAGTCGTTCTTGATGTCCAGGATCAGGTAAATGTAGCACAGATACTTGACGGCAACCACTGCCATGGCAAAGAGAAAGGGCAAAGAGAAGTAGGAGCAGGCAAAGACGAACGAGTACACGTCCTCCGACAGCTCGACCCTGTCCATGCCCCAGAAGTCGCGCACCCGTAGCTCGACGTTGACCATGTCGCGCTCCGCATCATCCTTTAGCTGTTTCTCGATTAGATCCGATTCCCTCTGCCTCCTCGCCTGTCCCCATTCCGACAAGTCGGTGGTGCTGTGAAACCTCATTTGGGTAGCGACCGAAAAGCGTTTGTCTTCCAACAAAGTGGGACTATTTGGGTTGCTGCTGGTGCTGTTGCGGTTGCTGTTGCGGTTGCTGTTGCTGCTGATGCGGATGCTACTGGTTCTGGCCACTTGACGAGAGCTCTGACCGACTCCGTTCCATTGCATGTTCCGAGAACGACGAGAACGACGACGATCTTTGGGGGATTCGTGGCGTCGGAAATCAAAGTGGTTCGAGTTCACCGGTATCCCGGAGTCGGTCCTTCCGAGACTCAATTCGCTACGAATCCCCAAATTACTAGAAGGAGGATCGGGATCAGCATCAGCATCAGCATCAGCATCAGCATCAGCATCAGCATCAGGATACTGATCTTCCTGATCCGTCTGACCTTTCTCTTCGTTAGTTTGCTCTGACTCTGAGGAAGCTGTAGCAGTCGCCGAGGTGAAAGGTTTGACCTTTTTTTTCACATGGGGCATGCCGATGGTCGTGTTCTTGTCGTTGAGGCAGTAGGGGAGGTAATTCTTGTACTTGGAAAAGTTCATGTTGCCGTTGTCGTCGTCGTCGTCGTCGTCGTCGTGACTGCAATTGGAAGCAATGCGTGTTAGTGGTGGTTGGTTTGCGCCATACTCGGTGGAACCTTCCTCTTGCGACGGGTTTGATGTTGTTGTTGTTGTCGGTGTCATGACTGCGCAATTTTGAAATTATGATTGGCAGTGCTTTTGTGTTGTATTGTGTTCCCTTGCTTGGGAACAAAATTATTGTTCTTTGTTGGCCCCCGAAGGAACTTGGGATTTTGTTGGACGTCAGATGATGCGAAAGTCTGCGCGGGAAGAAGTGAAGAAAGCTTCCGTTGGTGGTGCTGTGGTTTGCGGTTTAGGTGTACGAGTAAGGTTACGTGTCAGTAGTGTCGATTGATTTTTCTGTTTTGGATTTGGATTTTGCGTTGGTTTTTTGGCTTTGGTTTTGGATTTTGCGTTGGTTTCTTGGCTTTGGCTTTGGCTTTGGCTTTTGGGCTTCGATGGATTCTGCGCTACCGACTTGAACAAGAAATAAAAGTTTCAAGTTGTTTGGAAGAGTTGCAACTGTACGAGTACAAGGAGCCGTCACAATGTGGGGGAAATAATATCTATAACAGTAAGTTCACGGTAACTTATTGTTCTCAATCAATCGATCGATCGATCAATCAAAATTGGTTGTGAATTACAGAGGTGAGATTTACGAACGAGACACGTATTTCGTACTAGTAAGGGGTGTTACCGTACAAGTAAGCTTACCGAAAGGCATATTGAATATCGGTGGGCAGAGAGCAACGACCACAAAAAAATGGCGACATGAAAGTGAGAGCACCGCCGAATAATTCCTCTCTTGTTACTTCCCGGTAAGATTACGGTCCTTATCAGAAGGTAAGATCTTACTTACCGTACGGCCGTTCCGTAACAGAGAAAAACAGAACCCTACCGTAAACTTACAACGGAATTCCTATCAGCTGTCCCCCGGCTTCCGTAGAAATGAGTAGTTGGGGATGTAGAACCGGGGGACAGCTGATAGGAATTTTGTAGTATCTGGTAAGGTTTTTGGTTGGAATGTTCCCGTGACATCGAACATTTACCCGGAAGTCGGATGCATTATGCGAAGTGAGTAATTAAGGTTTACGGGGGGCTTGCATTATTTTTTTTTTGTCTCATTCGTGCGACAAGATCCATCATGATTATTTGACCTTGCATACGGTAAACCTTCCTTACTTGTACCGTAAGTTACGGTAAGATCTTACTTGGAATTAAGGTTACTCTTGCGAGTGATTATGTCGAGTTGTTGGACACGACTGATGAGAAGGCAGAGCCTTCCCAATATTGCCCTCAAGGCCTTTCGAAAGGGAAATGTCGGGTCATGGGCTTTCAGTCGTGACTATCTCCACAAAAATGGCGAAATGGCATCCCTACGGTAAGGTTACGTACGACATGTAACCTTACTTTTACAAGTAATAGTCTTAACTTAAAAAATTAGTTGCGGTAAGAGTACCGTACGGTAAGGTCCTTATCACAACGTAAACCTTACTGTAAGGTTAAATTACTCGTAGTAAATCAAAAGGGGTTGTTGCAAATAATCAGTTTCCTATACTCTTTACAAATAACAAGTTGTAGTACTACTAACAACTTGCTTTGGGGAGGTTTCCGTTGCTAGGAGGAGGTATTTGGTCAGATATCAGTTAAAGGGAACAATTGTTCACTAGTAAAATGTGCTTCATTTATATTATTTTTGTAAAGATATTCAAGATGATGCTATGGAGCAGGATGCTAAGGCCACCTGTGTAGAGAACTGTACCAGGGCTACAGCAGGCCTAAGCTTCCAATAAGTGTCTACACAGTGCTGGGCTGTTTGCAAAGCAACAGGCTTAGCAACAGGCTAAGCAACAGCAGGCTAAGCAACAGGCTAAGCAAGAAGCAACTATAACAAGGTGCTATGGGGTGCTATCAGCTGAGTTACCGGGTCCTTGTATAGTAGGATTTGTGTCAGATAGATCCCTGGCTGTAGCAACCCTACGGTTGGACAGAGTACTAGCACAGAGTAGCACACAGTAAACCTTAGCACGACACAGAATACAAGGTTAAGGTTGCTGCACTCGTATGCTAGTGGATATTGGATACGTTACCGTGCTACTACTACTGGGGGTGCGGTCATTCTGTACAATATGTACTAGAACCGGATACCTGGCCCTGCAGTTAGCGCAAGCATCTTAGCGAGAGGGCTAGCACATGAGTAAGCACTTGATTGAATTATATGCTTCTCCGTAAGCTGCGCTAAAAAACTTACTCCGTATATTACAGTAACCTTACTCTAATCTTACCGGACGCTACAGCGTTGATATGTACAGTAACTTTACTGTACCAAACAAGACGTCGAGCTGTCATGGATCCAGCACTAGAGCTGAGGAGCACTCAGCTCACTTCTCATGTTCTTATCACCTTTAAACTAAGCGCTCCATCATGCCCTCCCTACCGATCATTTCCTTTGTACATCTAGGGGAGTTTCCTGTAGTATCTAAGTGTATGCAATAGCGCTTGAATACTAGTACTATCCTCTGCTGTAGTCTCAGCACTATCTGCCAGCAGTCCTCGGCGTGCTGGTGCTGCTGTTCTTGTTACTACTACTACTACTAGTAGTAGTACTGGTGCTGTTGCTCTCTTTTGCTCACGAGCAAGAATATCATTACAGTTTGACCGGTATGACTAGTATTAGTAGTACTATTGTTGTTGTTCTGGTTGATGTCTGGTGTCTGATATCTAATCATTGGTTATTGATGCCTGCCGATGATTGATAACGACCACGTTTTTTTTTTTTAAAAAAAAAAAAAAGGAAAAAAAAAACTCAACAAAAATGGCATGCCAAAACATGATGGTTGGTGGTCGGATGCTGCCACCTGATGGCGGCAGGGATGGATCGGAAATTAATCCACCAGTAAAAAATCGTAAAAGTAAACCTTACTTAGTAAACCTTACGAACTCACAAAATAGGTACGGTAGAGGAAAGTATCATCCCAGCGTTACGAGTAAGGTTAACCTTAATTACGTAAACCTTACAAGTAATCTTACCGGTAGTTGAACACGAAACTTCCTCCTGGTAATCTTAACCTTACCATTCTCGGAACTTCGTACCGGTACGTCGTAAGAAGGCCCAAGGTAAATCTTATTCATCAAAATACCGTGAGCTGCAAACGACAAACAACACGATACAACAATAAGCCAGAGTGGTTCGTAATGGATTAGACATATACTAGTAGGATTTCTTAACTACAGGTACAAGTACACGTACGGTCTTAACCTGTAACCTTACTCCTCCCATTCGGTAAGGTTATGCCATACCGGTATGTCATCTTGACTTCGAGAAAATCACTGGTCATACTTGTACGGTAACCTTACAGATACTACCGGTACAGTAGTAATTACCGATGCACACAGGGGTCGTAATACCTTACGAGTACGATGTAAGTTAATCTTACTTAGACAACCGACAGACAAGTTGAATTTAACCAAAAGCCATATTACGTAGTAAGGTTTACTTCGTACCGTATTTGTTTTTCGATGACCCATGTGTTGGAATGACTTACCGTACTGGTACCAAGACCGGATTCAATACCTGTTCTCGTACGACCTAGTTGGCAGATCACGAATGAATAGTCATCACGATTGGGGACACCGTCGAACTTTTGTCCGAGTACGAGGTAATACCTTAAACGTACGAACAAGACTACCTTACTAGTAGTAGCAGTACTAAGACTTTTTATTTTAGTACTACCGGTACTACTACTACTACCACTACCACCCACCACCACTTCTTGATGATTCCAGTTCGAACACCACCAGCATCAGCAGCCGTCAGACAGAACGTTCTCATAATTCCAACACCCAAACAGTTGTAAACGCACACCAATACAAATCCATTGTCTTTGCTAGTACACATCACCACAAGTACTACTACTACCAGCACCACCACCAGCAGTACCACCACCAGCAGCACCACCATGATGAGGATCACCACCACCACCACTGGCAAGACGAAGACCAACAACACAAAGTCTTCCTCCTTTCGCTCCGTTCTTGCCGTCGCTGCGACGGCATCGGCCCTTGCCCTGTGCTCGTTGTCTCCCGCCGAAGCCCGCATTGGTAGTACAAATTCCGCCCCAGAGCGCCAGCGCTTGGTCCCCACTGACGAGGAGGAGGACACCAGATACGACTTTCGCCAGGAGATCCTAGTCAACACCGGCTTTTTGGAAAACGCTGATGGCGTTTTGACCAGAAATGAGCCTGTGAAAATGGAGATCACCATCGGGGACATTCCTGGCTTCGAGCCCGATGCCGACTCCGCCGAGGACGTATATGCCGATGTACACGCTGAGGGCAGTGGCTCGGCCTAACACCTTCTTCGGTATCGTTCAAGATTTGCTGGCGCAAGAATTGGCAGGAGGATGCACAAGAGGAATTAGTTCTACTAGTAGTAGTAGAACTACTGGCCTACTACTAGTACTAGTAGTACTACTAGTACTAGTACTACTATTACCTCCTAGTAGTACTACCTCTTAGTAGTAGTAGTAGTACTAGTACTAGTAGTACTACTAACTACCTCCTTTGAATCATTTCTTGCATCCAGATGTTCCTCCAACACCACCACATACTCCATATTCTCAGTATTATTACTACTACTAGTACTACCATTGGCAGTAAAATTTTAAAATAATCACAGCATTGTTGCAATAAGAATGGATGTACCAGTACTAGTATGGGGTATTGTTTTGCGCGAAACCCAGCATACTAATATACGTATTTAAATAACTTTAATCACCAAAGGTGAAACTAAATTACTCAGTCTGTAACCAGACTTTAATGTCGCCTCCATCAGAGAGTCAGGACCCCAAGTGCCCAGCAAATCTCAGAGCAATTGCTGCCTGCTGTAACTAGTCGTATTAGTACTAGAGTAGTACAACGATGCCGACCGTGCTGACTGGGGTCAGCAAACAGCCAAGCAGTCAATATAGAATATTCAAACAAGGGTTGTGTCTGAGACTAATTTCTGATCGCTTGTTTCTTGTGATCTGAAGAAGTTTGAACAGTTTGTTCTTACTACTACTACTACTACTACTAGTGCTGCTGGTGATACCAAAATTCCATAAATGATCCGTTCTTCCCAGCAGAAAAAGATCAGTTTCTAGTAGTGGTACTAGTACTAGTAGTAGTAGTACTACTAGTAGTAGTAGAGATCATAGTGTGTAACCCCTATCAACCTATACAGTCGAAAACCTATATAGTTGAAAAGCTTGTTTCAAGGAGATCTTGAGTATTCAAGTGGTTTCCCAGTTTCATAGAGCCCAAATATACACAAAATTATTTCCATACTATTATTTTGAAGATAGCAAGAAGAAACTCTAAGGAAACCATGCATTATGAAAAAAATAATACCGTAGCACGTAAGGCTTACCGGTAGGAGGCTGAAAAAAAATCTTAAAGGTACATACCCTTTTTTCATTTTGAACGACCGCGCTTGGCTTTAGAGAGAGTTTTTTGGGCCACGCGTAAAATACATCGAAGGACGGACAGCCGGCGCGTGTCGCACCCCCTCCTAAAGTTTGACACCCACGACCCCTGTACCATGCCTCCATAGAGGTAAGGTTAAGATCTTACCGTTCGAACGTAAACCTTACCGTAACGTCCGAATACAAAAACCGACACAAGGTGCATGGCAAGACTCACTGATATTCTTGGTCGTATTCTCATCACTTCGGTACTTCTACCGTAAGGTACCGGTATTTATTACTTCGTACTTCGTACCGTAGAAGTATTACTACCACAAAAACTAGTGTATTACTGGTACCGTACAATATTACGGTACTTCGTACATGAAATCGTATTTTTTTTCATATTGGAAAAAGGGCTGTGATCATACATGACCTAAGTATCCAAAATACGAATTATACTCGTATGAACAAGACAACACCTACTCGTAAAACCCTACAGTCCGAGCAACGAGCAAGACTGAAATTCACTAGGCCCGTAATAAATTTCTTGAGAGATTCTGATCGTGTATGCCTGAATGGTGGCACGCGACCACACAGCACATGTTATTGAAGCAAAGATTTAACAACATGAAACAACGATGATTTTGATTCCTTGGTAATACGGTACGAATCTGTACGTGAGGTTGACCGTACGATACGGTATCACTCCCGCTTTCTTTTTATGATGCTGTGTGTTGTTGTTTCATATCCTTTCTCGTAAGGTTACCGTACCAGTACTGTTCCGTACTTAATTACCCGGTATGTCATTCCTCAACATCTGTTTCCGCCAAGGAAGGATAGGATTTGGAGTATTGTATTCCTCACAAAATCAAAAACCAGCAACACAAAAAATCAGCAGCGCAACCAAAACAAACGATAAAAATGGCGATTTCTGCAATTCAGCGACTGCACTCTGTCGGAGGCTCGGGTGGTACGTGGTTCGATTCAGGAGTTCAGGCCAATTGCCGTCTGAGACGCATCCACGTTCAGACCGGTCCTTCGCTGGGAGGAGCAAACACCGTCATGAGGATTTACCTAGAGCACGATCACGAGAACCATAACAATAACCACAGCCCCAACAATGGCTGCGAGAGACAACGGCGGTGCCCGAAGTACGCAAATCAATACAGAAGCGCCTGGTTTTTGAGCACCACCTTTTCCTTCGAGGTAGATCGCGAAGACTCCATCATCGTCGTTAACGTCTGGACCGACGACAACTACGTCAGTGCCATTCAATTTATCACTAGTGACGGTACACACTCCCAGGTATACGGCACCCACGAAGAAAACCAACGCCCCGCGGTGTTCCGGGGACCCGACGACTCCTGGGAAATGGCCGGGATCCACGGCAGGTACGGCTGGAACATTGACAAGCTGGGCGTGACGTTTGCGCAATACCGAGAATCACAGCGACAACCACTGTCACAGCCATATCTACATCCACAACAAGCAATGGCAATGTCACACCCAAGTCCACATCCATACCCACACCCACACTCACGTCCACGTCCACGTCCACGTCCACATCAAGAACAAGAAACTATGCCAACCGCAACTTTCGTCGGGGAGGTCGTCAATACAGAAGCACCCACAATCGCCGACGACGAGACGATCCAGGTAGCGCCGGCAATTGTAATCGATGATGAACATCACAATGAACCACCAAGATCGGATAGCCGCAGCACCCCTCCTCCCCAATAAGGAGCGATAGAAAAGAAGGTTTGAGTGTTTCGAATCCTCTCCGTTAGACTCTGGTATACGAATGTATCTGCCCATTTTTCACGCCCAGTACCACTAGATACTGTAAACTAATGTATTTTATATTATATTATTATACATATTGATATTATATTGCTATTCACAGGTTATACATGTGCGTGTAGGATAAATATATATCATTCCAATACCACAATCTGAAATTTATTGTCTACAGATACGATAACAACTTCAACATAAACACTACTATTCCCGTGTTTGTGCGGTCCCTTTCCATCGCGTTCTGTTTGCCGGATTGACTGATATCTGTATCTGTTATCTGTATCTGTATCGGGTGAGAGTTGTAAGGATTGATTTGGATACTGCTTGTATATGACCACTATGCTATAATGCGTGTTGTGTCGTGTCGTGTCGTCGTATGTTGTATTGTCCCGACAGCAGTGACTGGGCCTCTTTTGTTTTGTTTTGTTTTGTTTTGTTTCGTTGGAACCGAATGGAAGCCATCGGTATCGGTCTGTCTCTGTCCGGATCGGATCGGGTTGGTTTTGTGTTGTGTTTTGTTTTGCATTGCCCTCGACGAAACCAGTCGTTCCAACAGTGTCACATGGTGGCATGCGAGCCGTGCCGAGCCGAGCCGAGTCAAGTCAAGTCAAGTCAAAAGAAGCGAGCGCATTCACTGGGGTTGCGAGCAGTGAGTTGTGCCTCTCATCTGCGTCCATGGGGAGAACGGACATGAACGCGGGCTCGATGGGAGGGTTCGTCGCTCGTTTCGGCACCATCCGCATCGTCGGCTTCGAGGGAGACTATTCCTCCTCGTTTCTTTACAACCTTGCCCTTGTTGTCTTTGCCCTTGTTGTCTTTGCCCTTGTTGTTTTTGCCCTTGTTGTTTTTGCCCTTGCCCTTGTTGTCTTTGCCCTTGTTGTCTTTGCCCTTGTTGTCTTTGCCCTTGCCCTTGCCATTGTTGTCTTTGCCCTTGTTGTCTTTGCCCTTGCCCTTGCTACCTTTTGACCCCTTGGGTGAGAGAGTTGGTGGAGGAGTTGGAGGACGAGTTGGCGAAGGTGTGGAATTGTTCGTATTTTTTTCGGCCTTGTTGCTTTTTGTTCCCTTGGTGCCCTTGGTGCCCTTGTTGTTTTTGCTGGCTTTGGATTTGGTCGGTTTGTTGGTGGTTGTTGTTCGGGTTGGCGAAAGCCGGGTTGGCAGAAACGT
The DNA here is from genome assembly GCA_037355855.1 of Pseudo-nitzschia pungens. Taxonomy (NCBI): domain Eukaryota; phylum Bacillariophyta; class Bacillariophyceae; order Bacillariales; family Bacillariaceae; genus Pseudo-nitzschia; species Pseudo-nitzschia pungens. The sequence continues at coordinate 2,259,286 of CM074768.1, forward strand.
CGGCCGAAACGTGGGAGAACGCGAACGCGCGGGAGCGAGAGACGGTGGGTGTTGTGGAACCGCTGTGGGTGGTGAACTGGTGGGATGCACAGAGGATTGATCCGTTGGCGGCAGCACTGGAAACGAAACCGGAAACGGCGTCGGCTCGCATTGCTTCGTTGTGGGAGGGCCACTGGGACTTGCGGAAGGCGCACGCACGGGGCTACTACTTGGAATCGTGGTCGGCATTGTGCTGGGGCTGCTGCTGATGGTCGGCGCGATGCTCGGATAATCACCGAGAGCTGGAGACTCACTGGGAGTAGCATCCGAGGTTGGTGACGAACTTGGTGAGATGCTTGGTGACGTGTTCGCACTATCGGATGTCAACGAACAAGTCGGCAGACCGGTAGAACCGAGAATTGGTGCCACTGTGCTCGGTGATCCGCTACGCTTCGAGGACGGATTTGGCGAGGGAATATAACTCGGAGATATAGAAGATTCGGAACTCGGAGAAACACTAGGAGGATTCGTGCTCGGTGATAAACTTGACAATGAACTTGGTCTTGCGGTTGGCAAGGTGCTTGGTAGCAAAAACCTTGATACGGTGCTTGGCAGGAACGTCGGCAGGGGACTGGGAAGCGAACTTGGTACAGCAGTCGGTACGTCACTCGGTGAAACGCTGGGTGAGGGGCTTGGTGGATTGCTTGGTTCATTGGATGGCACAGTACTGGGCACTGAAGTTGGTAGAGTTGTAGGTCTCGATGTTGGTGTTGTGGAAGGTAACAAGCTGGGCGTTGAACTAGGTGATGCACTTGGTCTGGAGAAAGGAGAGAACGAGGGTTCACTGCTAGGAGCCGTTGTAGGAGCCGTTGTAGGAGCTATAGTAGGATCAGTGCTTGGATAATTGCTGGGAAAGTCAGTCGGAGTATTGCTAGGACTGAGGCTTGGTGGATTGCTTGGTTCATTGGATGGCACAGTACTAGGATCAGTGCTTGGATAATTGCTGGAAAAGTCAGTCGGAGTGTTGCTAGGACTGAGGCTTGGTGGATTGCTTGGTTCATTGGATGGCACAGTACTGGGCACTGAAGTTGGTAGAGTTGTAGGTCTCGATGTTGGTGTTGTGGAAGGTAACAAGCTGGGCGTTGAACTAGGTGATGCACTTGGTCTGGAGAAAGGAGAGAACGAGGGTTCACTGCTAGGAGCCGTTGTAGGAGCTGTAGTAGGATCAGTGCTTGGATAATTGCTGGGAAAGTCAGTCGGAGTATTGCTAGGACTGAGGCTTGGTGGATTGCTTGGTTCATTGGATGGCACAGTACTGGGCACTGAAGTTGGTAGAGTTGTAGGTCTCGATGTTGGTGTTGTGGAAGGTAACAAGCTGGGTGTTGAACTAGGTGATGCACTTGGTCTGGAGAAAGGAGAGAACGAGGGTTCACTGCTAGGAGCCGTTGTAGGAGCTGTAGTAGGATCAGTGCTTGGATAATTGCTGGGAAAGTCAGTCGGAGTATTGCTAGGACTGAGGCTTTGTGGATTGCTTGGTTCATTGGATGGCACAGTACTGGGCACTGAAGTTGGTAGAGTTGTAGGTCTCGATGTTGGTGTTGTGGAAGGTAACAAGCTGGGCGTTGAACTAGGTGATGCACTTGGTCTGGAGAAAGGAGAGAACGAGGGTTCACTGCTAGGAGCCGTTGTAGGAGCCGTTGTAGGAGCTATAGTAGGATCAGTGCTTGGATAATTGCTGGGAAAGTCAGTCGGAGTATTGCTAGGACTGAGGCTTTGTGGATTGCTTGGTTCATTGGATGGCACAGTACTGGGCACTGAAGTTGGTAGAGTTGTAGGTCTCGATGTTGGTGTTGTGGAAGGTAACAAGCTGGGCGTTGAACTAGGTGATGCACTTGGTCTGGAGAAAGGAGATAACGAGGGCTCACCGCTAGGAGCCGTTGTAGGAGCTGTAGTAGGATCAGTGCTTGGATAATTGCTGGAAAAGTCAGTCGGAGTATTGCTAGGACTGAGGCTTGGTGGATTGCTTGGTTCATTGGATGGCACAGTACTAGGATTAGTGCTTGGATAATTGCTGGAAAAGTCAGTCGGAGTATTGCTAGGACTGAGGCTTTGTGGATTGCTTGGTTCATTGGATGGCACAGTACTGGGCACTGAAGTTGGTAGAGTTGTAGGTCTCGATGTTGGTGTTGTCGAAGGTAACAAGCTGGGTGTTGAACTAGGTGATGCACTTGGTCTGGAGAAAGGAGATAACGAGGGCTCACCGCTAGGAGCCGTTGTAGGAGCTGTAGTAGGATCAGTGCTTGGATAATTGCTGGAAAAGTCAGTCGGAGTATTGCTAGGACTGAGGCTTGGTGGATTGCTTGGTTCATTGGATGGCACAGTACTAGGATTAGTGCTTGGATAATTGCTGGAAAAGTCAGTCGGAGTATTGCTAGGACTGAGGCTTTGTGGATTGCTTGGTTCATTGGATGGCACAGTACTGGGCACTGAAGTTGGTAGAGTTGTAGGTCTCGATGTTGGTGTTGTCGAAGGTAACAAGCTGGGTGTTGAACTAGGTGATGCACTTGGTCTGGAGAAAGGAGATAACGAGGGCTCACCGCTAGGAGCCGTTGTAGGAGCTGTAGTAGGATCAGTGCTTGGATAATTGCTGGAAAAGTCAGTCGGAGTATTGCTAGGACTGAGGCTTGGTGGATTGCTTGGTTCATTGGATGGCACAGTACTAGGATCAGTGCTTGGATAATTGCTGGAAAAGTCAGTCGGAGTGTTGCTAGGACTGAGGCTTTGTGGATTGCTTGGTTCATTGGATGGCACAGTACTGGGCACTGAAGTTGGTAGAGTTGTAGGTCTCGATGTTGGTGTTGTGGAAGGTAACAAGCTGGGCGTTGAACTAGGTGATGCACTTGGTCTGGAGAAAGGAGAGAACGAGGGTTCACTGCTAGGAGCCGTTGTAGGAGCTGTAGTAGGATCAGTGCTTGGATAATTGCTGGAAAAGTCAGTCGGAGTATTGCTAGGACTGAGGCTTGGTGGATTGCTTGGTTCATTGGATGGCACAGTACTAGGATCAGTGCTTGGATAATTGCTGGAAAAGTCAGTCGGAGTATTGCTAGGACTGAGGCTTTGTGGATTGCTTGGTTCATTGGATGGCACAGTACTGGGCACTGAAGTTGGTAGAGTTGTAGGTCTCGATGTTGGTGTTGTCGAAGGTAACAAGCTGGGTGTTGAACTAGGTGATGCACTTGGTCTGGAGAAAGGAGATAACGAGGGCTCACCGCTAGGAGCCGTTGTAGGAGCTGTAGTAGGATCAGTGCTTGGATAATTGCTGGAAAAGTCAGTCGGAGTATTGCTAGGACTGAGGCTTGGTGGATTGCTTGGTTCATTGGATGGCACAGTACTAGGATCAGTGCTTGGATAATTGCTGGAAAAGTCAGTCGGAGTGTTGCTAGGACTGAGGCTTGGTGGATTGCTTGGTTCATCGGATGGCACAGTACTGGGCACTGAAGTTGATAGAATTGTAGGTCTCGATGTTGGTGTTGTGGAAGGTAACAAGCTGAGCGTTGAACTAGGTGATGCACTTGGTCTGGAGAAAGGAGAGAACGAAGGTTCATTGCTAGGAGCCGTTGTAGGAGCTGTAGTAGGATCAGTGCTTGGATAATTGCTGGAAAAGTCAGTCGGAGTATTGCTAGGACTGAGGCTTGGTGGATTGCTTGGTTCATTGGATGGCACAGTACTGGGCACTGAAGTTGGTAGAGTTGTAGGTCTCGATGTTGGTGTTGTGGAAGGTAACAAGCTGGGCGTTGAACTAGGTGATGCACTTGGTCTGGAGAAAGGAGAGAACGAGGGCTCACCGCTAGGAGCCGTTGTAGGAGCTGTAGTAGGATCAGTGCTTGGATAATTGCTGGAAAAGTCAGTCGGAGTGTTGCTAGGACTGAGGCTTGGTGGATTGCTTCGTTCATCGGATGGCACAGTACTGGGCACTGAAGTTGGTAGAGTTGTAGGTCTCGATGTTGGTGTTTTTGGAGGGGATGAAGAATCTGGCGATAAGCTGGGAGTTGCGATGGGATTTAATGAAGGATGTTTGGAAGGTAGATCACTCGGAGACCTTGTTTGAGATACACTTGGATACGAACTCGGAGAGGCAGTTGGAGATTTACTCTTTAGATCCCAGGTTGGCAAAACGCTCGGGATACTACTCGGTGACTCAGATGGCAAGTTGGTTGGAAGATAACTTGGTTGTGCACTTGATTGCACGGTTGGTTCTGTCGACGGCAAGGCACTGGGAACGTCGCTCGAGAGAACGGTTGGCTTCAATGTTGGTTCTCTCGATGGCAAGGTACTCGGAACATTGCTGGGCAGAACGGTAGGCTTCGATGGTTGTTCTCTCGATGTTGAAGCACTCGGTGATGCACTTTCTATCGAAGAAGGATGGGAGGACGGTGCATCACTAGGAGGTACTGCCGGACCTGCACTTGGATGGAAACTAGGGCGTTCATTGAGAGGATGTGAGCTTGGTGACGAGGTTGGCATGGTGCTTGGCATACGACTCGGAAGATGACTGGGCAAATGGCTAGGGAGATTTCTGGGAAAGACGCTCGGTTGGAGGCTTGCTTTTACGGACGGCAAGGCACTAGAAATGTTACTCGGAACGGCAGTCGGCTGCGAGGTTGGTCCACTCGACGGTGACTCGCTCGGAGATGCGCTGGGCAATGCACTTGGCCAAGAGAAAGGATGGAATGACGGCGCATCACTGGGAGACGTTGTCGGATCTTTGCTTGGAGGACCGCTTGGAGGACCGCTTGGAGAATCGGTCACGGGAGCCGAGCTTGGCGACAGACTCGGCAGAAGACTCGGCGACGAGCTTGGTGACGTGCTAGGTTCACTGCTCCATGTCGAGGATGGAGAGCTACTTGGCATCAAACTCGGTAGAGTGCTGGGTCTCGCCGATGGGTCTCTTGACCGTGATGCGCTTGGTGATGTACTGGGCAGTGAGGAAGGAGGCCAGGACGGTACATCACTGGGAGAAGTGGAAGGATCAGCACTCGGCAAAGTACTAGGAAAATCAAAGAGGAGATCCACGCTTGGTGAGATAGTTGGTGAGATGCTTGGTGAGATGCTTGGCGAGATGCTTGGCGAGATACTTGGTTCACTGCTCCATTGTACTAGAGGCAAACTACTTGGCATCAAACTTGGCTGAGCGCTGGGTCTCTGGGATGGTTCTTGCGATGGTGACACACTTGGTGAATTACTGGACCCAGAGGAAGGACTGAATGACAGTGCATCACTGGGAGACTCCGAAGGATCGATGCTCGGAACACTACTGTGAGATTCACTCGGAGCATCACTGGGAGGTTCCGAGCTAGGTATTGCACTCGGCAGGGTACTCGGTGAGATGCTGGGCGGATAACTCGCTTCCTCAGACGGCAGAGCACTCGGAACAGAACTCGGCAGACTCGTTGGCACGGACGCTGGTTGTTCTGGCGAAGGGTAAACGCTAGGTGGGGCGCTGGGCCTCGAGGAAGGATGTGAGGACGGCACATCGCTGGGAGATGATGTTGTAGGACCCGCACTCGGGGAGTCACTGGGAGGATTGCTCCGAGGATCTGGGGTTGGCGATTCGCTCGGCATTCTGCTCGGCATCATGCTTGGGACGATGCTTGGCACTATGCTTGGTTGAATACTTGGTGAGACAGTGGGCAAGGTGCTTGGTGATTTGCTTGGTGATTTGCTCGGCGATTTGCTTGGTGATTTGCTTTGTGATTTGCTCGGTGATATGGTTGGCAACATGGTTGGTTGAATACTCGGCGTTTCGGTTGGTGAGATGCTTGGTACCACGCTTGGAGGAGTGCTCTGAGAGATGCTCGGTACCGTACTTGGACGAGGGCTCGGCAACGTGCTCGGCGAGATGCTCGGTGCTGTGGTCGGTGGATGGCTCGCTTTCACAGAAGGCAAAGAAGTCGGAACAGAACTCGGCAGCATCGTGGGCCACGAGGTTGGTGGCACTCGGGAGGGCAATCCACTTGGCGCTGCACTTGGCGCTGCACTTGGCCATGAGGAAGGTCGCAAGGATGGTTCCTCGCTTGGGAGTCGACTTGGATTGTTGGTCGGATTGTTGGTCGGTGGATGACTCGCATGGTGTGGTTCCTCCGTCTGAGTTTTCCCGCACGTCGGTCCGGTCGTATCCGGTGGCATCCAGGTGCTACCGGCACCGGTTGGAACCACAGTGGGCAGAGCCCCGGGTCCCGCGTCGTCGATTGGGCTTTGGGTGGTGGTCCGCGCGCTTGGTGCAACGGTGGGCAATGGGAATGGCGGTAGCGATTGAGAGGGCCACGCCGATGGAGCCGCCGAGGGCGTGCAGGTGTCCGCGATGCGGCGCTGCGAGTGTTTGCGGTGCAACGCGACAGAACAATGGGCAGAGACAAACGCACAGAGAAACAGAAATGCAAACAGAAACACAAGCACAAGCACAAACACAAATAAGCACAAACAGCCAAGGGAATGCGGAATGCCGTGCCAAAGAAACAAAAAAGAATACAACGAAAACCAAAACACAGCGATGGAAGGAATGAGCCAAGGCCGACAAAGTTCAGTTCCCGAATGAAAATGCTTCCTCCTTTCCAGAAGTCCATTTTCTGCACTTTTACCGCAATGGACGCAAAGTCTACTGGAATCCATGCGTAGGTACTCACCCGAAGGATTTTGTCGATCAAGGCATCGTCTCCTTTTGGTTTCAGCATTCGTGCTCGCGTTTTCTTTGGCGTTCGCTGGAGGATCGTTCTCCCCGATTTGTCGTGATTTCCTACACCACTTGGTTGTCGTCCGGTTTGAGTGCGTGCACTGTTTGGTTTCGTGGTGATGGTTGTTTCCAACAAAGAGGAAGGAGGGGAAGGACGAGGAGCAAGAGGACGAGGATGATTCGGATCCGACGAATCAACAACCCGCGCCATCTCAAACTCGCTGGTAGCACGAGTGGTTCTGCGGTGCCCCTTGTCTCCCTTGTATCCCTTATACCCATCTGCGTCTCCCTTGTTTTCGTAGTACCCCTTGTGTCCATTTCCCTTGTGGTTGTGTCCCTTGGTGGTGGTTCCCCCCTTGGAGTGTGGTTGCTCGTGCTGTTGCTGGTGCTCTTGCTCTACATTGTTACCACCGGGTGCTTCATTGGAGTGTTGTTGTTGTTGATGATGATGATGATGTTGATGGTGGTGATGTTGATGATGGTGGTGGTTTTTGCCCTTGCTGCCTTTGTTGTGGTCGGATCCTTTTTGGCCTTTGCTTCCCTCTTTGTAGTGATGGTGGTTCTTGCCCTTGCCCTTGCCCTTGCTTTTGCTCTTGCTCTTGCTGCCCTTGTAGCCCTTGTTGTGGTCGGGATGATGATTTGCCTCTGGCGCGTTTGTGGGTGACGGCGTGGCGGGACCACTCATGGGATTTGCAGTGGGATTTGCAGTGGGATTTGCAGTGGGATGACTGGTGGGATTTCGAGTGGGAGGAGGACTGGTACGAGTTGGACGAAGCGTGGGATTGTTTGTGGATGACTTTTGTGGTTTTCGGGTGGGTTTTTTCCGGCGGGTCGGAGCGGGAGTCGGCGGGGGAGCGCAGAGGTCTTCCGGTCCGTGATGCCGAATGCATCGGTCGATCTGAAGCATGCGTACGTAGTTGAAGTTGAAGTTGCAGTGCAGTTGTAGATTTAGTTGCAGTTGCAGTTGTAGATTTAGTTGCAGATGCAATTTCAGTTGCAGATGTAGTTGCAGATTTAATTTCAGTTGCAGTTTTTGGAATGCATCATCCGAATAGTAACAAGGAACAGGACCGGAATAGAACCATTGTGCATTTTGTTTCGTCATGGTTCGCATGGTATCGTTTCGCATGGTATCGTTTCGTTTCGTATTGTTTCGTCATCATCATTATCATCATTATGATGGTCATTATCATTGTTATTTGTATCGTTTCGCGTCAACGGGAGTCGAGTGCAACCGTGTGTAGTTGTAGTTTCGTTGGTTTTGAGAGGATGATGACAATGCAGATTCATTCATTCATTCATTCATTCGATAAGTACAAGAAGTAAAATGTGAGAGCAAAAGAAAAGCAGAGAGAGAGAGATGAGAGATGGGTGATAATGGTAAGATTATCCGAACGAAGAAACGACGACGAGAGACAGTAATTACTGGTACCAGTAAGGTAAGATTACTCGTACAAGTACAAGTAAGTTAAGGTTATTACCGTGACGTACGGTAAGTTACGAATGAATCAATCATCAGATCAACAATCCCAATCTCAAAATCAAACCGAGGGGACCAAGAAAAGATTTTTCTTGTGGATGCACACATGATGAGGCATCATTCTCTACGAGTAAGGTTATTGTACGAGTAAGTCTTAGCCTTCATCTTACGAGTAAGGTTTACCAGTACGAACGAGTGCGTTCAAGTTCGTACAAGTACCGATACAGGATCATCAATCAACTCGTTCTTTCTCTCGCGTTTTTCTGTTGTGTTGACACGAATCGAACGAGTCAAACGGGAAACTCTTCCACCGAAGAAAAAATGAATGGACATCTTAGGGTTTCAGCGATGACACTTCCTTTGTGATACCGGTACGGTAGGTCACGAGGTTAACCTGAAATAAGAATTGATTGAGACGGTTGACGATCGACGATCGACGATCGACGATTGACCATCTACCATCGACCATACCGGTAGGGGACTATATTGCTCCCTCCCTCCTCCCTTCATTCCCACCTGTCGGAAGGATGAATGATGCCAATGAATGGCATCATGTTATTGTTATCATGGCAAATGGGATCCACGAATGGATGCTACTAGTAGTAGCAATAACACTGAATTCTGATTCGATGGAACAGATACCTGAATCGCCACCGATACAGATACAGACTCCGATACATACACCGATACAGACAAAATAGCACTCACAACGACACCGAAAGCCGCAACATCATCCACAATGCAATGCAATACCATACGATGTGCAATAAAGTGCAATGCAATGCAATACAATTCAATGATGCATACATACATACAACACAATACAACACAACACAACACAACACAAATACGATCAGATCAGATCAGATCACATCGGATTGGATTGGAACCTACCTCGTTTTGCGTTTCGATTGGGAGGACGACAAAGTCCTCCACAGCCTCAGGGTAAAGAATGGTAGTGAAAGCGGAGTTGTCATTGAGCTTCGAAGTGGTCTTGGTGGTTTTGGTGGTCTTTGTTGTCTTGGACTCCTTTTTCGGAGATGGCGATGGATGCGCCGCCCCCACAACGGGCACGCTTTTCAGCGCCTCGGCGATGCAGGCTCTCATGTCGGGAAATCCATGGAGTACAAAGTCGTTGTCGTTGTCGTTGACATCTTGGTCGTGGTCGTGGTCATGGTCGTGGTCGTCATCTCCGGGTGAACCTTTCTTGGTGGTTTTTGGATTCTTTCGCTTGGGTGGTTTTGGTATCGGTTTTGGTTTCGGTTTCGGGTTTGGCTTGCGGTTCGGTTTGGGTTTGGGTTTGGGTTTGGCTTTTGGCGTTGGTGTTGATTTCATCGTTTTCCGAATCTTGCCCTTGGTTCGTGAGAGAATGGGACTGGTAGTGGAAGTGGTAGGGATAGTGGCAGTTCTTTTGGTGGTGGTGTTGATGGTGGTGGTGGTGGTGGTGGTGCTACTCGGTGCTTCCAACTCTAGGTAAGGCTCGGTGACATTTTGTTGCTGTTGCGATTGCGATTGCGGTTGCGGTTGCTGCTGGGGACGGGCGGTTTCGCGACGGGGAACGAGCTCCCGTCTTGATGGCTTTGGATCCCGCTGATGCGAATGCTGATGCGAATGCTGATGTGGATGCGAATGTGGATGCGAATGTGGATGTGGGTGCTCTTGCTGCCGCTTCTTCTGCCGAACGGTGGAAACCACGGGGGCTGCTTCCGTAGGTTGCGTGATTGCCGCCAGTACCGATGCGAATTCGAACATCGATGCCGATTCGAATTCCAATGCCGAGGATTCCGCATTTGATTTTGCGTCTGCTTTTGCGTCTGCTTTTGCGTCTGCTGCTGCTGCTGCTGCCAAAATCTGCCCCGCGGAAGGAGCCAAACGGGGAACCTGCTGGTTTGGATTCGGGGATCCGCGAGGATGGAATGCAATTCGACGGAACGAATTTCGATGGGATGGTATGGTGTGAGAGTGTGGTAGTTGGTGGGAATATGGGAATGAGGGAATTTGGGAATGTGGGTAGATGGGACATAGGAAGAAAGAGTGGTAGGTTTGTAGGATGGATGGATATGAATGCATATGAATGCATACGAATGCATACGAATGCATACGAATGCATACGGATGAATAGATGCATGGATTTTATTTCCGGAACGGGTGAAACAACAAGGGAACACATGAATGTGAGAAACGCAAATCAAAGCCAATAAACGCAAATCTAATTCCGGGATCCGTGGACATTAATTAACAATCATCCGGAGACAACACGACGCGACACGACGCGACGCGACAGGAAACAACGACACGATACAAGACATTGTAGATGCTCACCTGATCCGAAAAGAGGGTCACAACCAATGCGGCGCTTTCCTCCTCGCGTTCTCCTTCGCGATCGGAACGCTTGGCAGAGGAGTGGAGCCACCGTTTTTGGTTCTGGTATGGGTTCTGGTTCTGATTCTGGTTGCTATTGCGAGGATTCCCAAAGCTTGCGTAGGCGTGTGCGTTTGCGTTTGCGTTTGCGTGGGCGTGGGCGCGAATCCTTTCGAGGTCTACGGAATCGAAATGGATGGCAATGGCAACTCCAATCGCGGCTGCAATGGCAACTACCATTCCGATTCCGAGCAAAATCCACCGGAGGTAGTCGTGGTTGCAATTTTTGTTGCTGCCGTTGCTGCCGTTGCTGCCTTTTCCAGCGGTGGAACGGAAGGAAGAGAAACGGGAAGAAAACGTCATGGGTGGTGGGTTGCAAGAGATGATGTAATGGGTTGTGGAGGATGTAGAACGGGAAACCAACCGGTACTGCGATTGCGGAGAGATGAGATGAGATGGAATCAAATGAAACGAAATCAAATGAAATGAAATCAAATGAAATGAAATGGAACGAGATGAAATAAAGTGGGATGAATGGAATGGCATCGAATGGAATGCTGGAAAGAAATCAAACGCAACGAAACACATTCGGGATGATGCAACAACGCAATTCAACCGCAACGGCAACGCAACGCAACGCAACCACAACTCGGAATGCAAATTCGTGAGCCAGCAATCCGGTACGGGGATCTTTCCATACCACACAACGTTTTTGTGAGGAGGAGTTTCTCAGCAAGAATGAATGAATCCTGATGGGTTCTTCCTGAGTATTGATACGTGCTCGCACTAGTACTAGAGGTGCAATGTAGATGGTGGTCGTTGTCTTGGGGCTTTAGTAACAATGAGTATGCAATCGTATAATGAAAATGTTGTTAATTACTACTATTAGTATCAATGTTATTACAAAGAATTTATCATTATTACTACTTGTACGAGTAAATCGTAATCATTTACTGCTGCTACTTCTACTAGTGGGTACTTATAGGTTACCGAGACTGTAAAGGCGCCGGACCACATTTTGGAATATATTACCGGTAAGTTACGTACGAGTAAGGTACCGACGCAAGAAACCGATCGTATCGTGGTTGGCGCGCCCAAAAAACAAATAATAATACAGCAATACTGTTCGTGAGATGTTAGGTTGGCAACTGTGACTCGAAGAAGCACGATGGACCCCTGCCGTCTCCCGTTCACGATGGGATTGATTGAGATTGATATTCATTCATTCGTTCATTGCTAACCTTACTCATTCATTCTTATTATTTGAACAAAATTTTAAAATCGTTCTTGAACGACTACAGGGGATTCTGCTACTTACTGTAGCGCGAAATACGTACTTCGTACAACTAATACTTCCAGCATGGATGTAAGATCACCGGGTAACTTGTTCCGTACTCATTTACTAAAAAATAAAAGAGTCCGAGTTTTCGGTGCGTCTTGCCTCGGATAATCACGAGACGTAACATTACAAAATGAGTCCATTCATACTGTAATGATACTTGTATGCGTATTTGATGGATACTACACGTAGTACCCACTCTAGGATGGATCTGTATTGCCCTATCCAAAAGACCGGCGCGAACTGTTGTATCGTACTGCTAGTAGTACTACCTCCACCGAATAAAGTGTCTCGGAGCCGCTTCCTCACACCATTGTTATTTACTTCGTACTTCGTATCATTTTTTGTTGAATCAAAGAAAGGTACGCTTGTTCTTCAGCAGCAGTAGTAGTAATGATTTTGATTGTCCGGAAAGAAAGACAAAATCAACCAACCGCAGAACCACCAGCAAAAGAATCCGTTTTTCACAGGAGGGCACCGTCCGATGTCATCTTGATTGAAATAAATAATACAGTAATAATACTAATACTAATACTAATACGACTACTTAGTAGTAGTTGTAATTTCTTTCTCGAACTCCATTAAAAAAAAATGATGACGGAGGAATGCAATGCAAAAAGTACAGGTAAGGTAACTTCCTACTTCCTACAGAATTCCTATGAGCTGTCCCCGGGTTTCAGTAGAAATTAGTAGTAGTAGGGGACGTAGAAACGGGGGGACACAGCTGATAAGAATTTTGTAGTAAGGCTTACTCGGTTTTCGAGGGGGGGTAACTTACATGATGTACCTGTATTGCTGGTGCGCCATCCTTCATACTACGTAGTTTCGTACCGGTAAAGTTGCGATACAGTACACCGAACTGGGAACGGAGACATTTGTTCCGTGACCGCAAGCATAATTGTTCGAATTCCCAACTGGGAATGAAACTCCAACTCGTGCTGATACCTACGAGTAAGTTAATAAGCACTCGATGGACCAACCATTACAGTAACCTTATCTTACTTCGTACTACTAGTATTTTTTATTTTTTGACGCCGTATGCTAGGTCGTGGAATGCAGTATCGCGTCGCGCGCACCGGACGTGTTGGCAACCCAACATACCATCATACAAGTAAGTTACGGTAAGGTTATTCTCATCAACAATAATTTCACGTGCGGTACACTGTGATGTATGAATACACGTACGTATTTACTTGTACGTGTACGATTTTTTTTTTTTTTCTGGCAAGAAATTCCCAAACGGAGCACCTCCGTCCGTTGGGAATGGAGAATGGAAGCAGCGAACCAAAGAAACCGGTCGTTCCTTTTGAGATTGCATCGCAATTGAAGCCCGGTAAGATTTATCGGACTGTATCGGGTGCTGGTATCAATCAAGGGATTTAGTGATTAATCTACTGCACTTCATTCTTTGGTGCGTTTCTGTTTCCATACGGTAGAATTACTTGTTGGTTCCTCACTTGAATGGAATTGACCGTCCGACAGACGAAACGATAAACGACAATCCACTACAACACACTACAACACACTACTACTACTCATACGCAAAACCCATTATCCACCGTCAAGACAAGGCACCATGACACTGTGGCCGTCGTCCACCTCGTCGTCGTCGGCATCCCTCCTCCTCGTTCTCGGAGTCGTGGCAATTGGTTCGGTCCAAGCCCAATCCAATCCCCTCATCAACCAGCCGCAGTGCGGATTTGACGCCACTACCAACCAACAGCTGACCACGATCACGATCGGCGACTCGGAGCGGGGCAACTTTAAAAGAACCTGTGCGTGAATTTCTTGCTCACATCCACATCCACATCCACATCCACATTATATTATATTATACATATATATATATATATATTATAATAGGGTTGTTGGTGTGAATTGTTCTTGGATATCGAAAGAGAAGCAACTCTGTTCCGCAAATACGAAGGAGTTCTTTTCCATTGCATCTCCCAAATCCTGTTTCTCACATGATGTTTGCTCGCTGCCTGTCAACACCCACACCTATACCACCCATAAACCTTACCACCCACGCCCAAACAACAAACAACAAACGACAAACGACAAACGACAAACGACAAAACACAAAAATACCCATCCCTTTCGACGCAATTGCAGACGAAACCATTTGCGAACCCCTCAACGGCGATGGAAGCACGGTATTCCTCACCACAAGCAGTACCCAGCCGACCTTCACCACGTTTTGCAACCTGCTCGCCAAGTCCTCCAACAGCGACATTCGAAACTACATTGCCAGTGGCCGAAACCAGCACACGCTCTTTGCTCCCACCGATTCCGCCTTTGCCAGCACCTTTTCCACAACTGCAACTGCTGCGGCAACTGCCCTCGCGGCACTGACTCCGGTACAGGAGAGAATGATCCTGGCGATGCACATTGTGCCGGGCAAGCCGTTGCTGACCCAGGATCTCGTGTGCGACGGCTTTTTGAGGACGCTTTGGGATACGTCTCTGTTTGCCTTTCAAAACTCGACAACCACAACCACAACCACAACCACCACATATCCATATCCATATCCATACTCGTATCCATACTACTACTCATATCCCTACGAGTACGACACCGTTCGCTGGAGGTCCGCTGCCACCACCAAGACCAAGTGCCTTGCGGGGGGACGCACCGCGCAGATCGGACGGGGGAACAACGCCATCACCGGCCAGACACAGACACAGACACAGACAGCAGGCCTCCCGATCATTGGATCGCCACAGAACGTCTTTAACTATTTAATGTTTGCCCGCCCCCAGCCCACCGGATACGTCCTGTCCCTCAACACGTTGAATAATCAAGTGAATGGAATGTCGCAGGACGTGGTCGCCTGCAACGGCGTGGTGCAGATTGTGGACCACGTCTTGCTGCCCGCCGGAGTGGTGGCGCGTCCGAATTATTACTACAGCGGCAAGAGCGGCAAGAGCGGCAAGGGGGCCAAGGGCTATCGTGCCAATACAGCCGTATCGTTTTACGACACCAAGAGCGCCAAGAAGGGCAAATCATACAAAAAGGCGCACTATTCGTCTTCCTACTACTACGGCAGCAGCAACTATTACTTTGTTGACCCTCTCCCGTCCGATTCGCCGGTCTTGTCTCCGATTAGCGCCAAGAGTGCTAAGAGTGCCACGACTGCAAAGAACTCAAAGAGCGACAAGAGCAACAAGAACTCAAACTGGCAGCCCGCTCCACCCCCGACCAACGTCTTCGGGACGGTCCCGCCCACCCCCGGGATGCAAACGACTTCATCGTCGACCCACGATTTTTACTTTGGAATCAACTCGGGGGATTATTTTGGAATCGGATCGTGGTCCACCACGAACAGCAACAACAACAACAACAACGACGACAGCAACAAGTCCGGAAAGACTCCAAAGGAAGGCAAGAGCGGAAAACGACAACGGCAACGGCAACGGCAACTACAACCACGGGAATTGGTGGAATTTGACCAGTTCCGTTTTGTGCACGAAACAGAAAACGACAACCTCGCAGAGGCGGAGCAGAAGAAGGAGGCCCGCCGGAAGCGGAAGCAACGCCTCCTCGAGTTGCTGGTAAACACGAACAACGACGGCAACGACAATGACATGGGTAACAGCCATTGAATGTATGGTAGAGAACGGAACGGAATCGAATCGAATCAAATCGAACCGAACCGAACACAAGAGATCGGATTGGATCCGAACGGAATGGAGAGCACGATCTGCTATGAATGAATGCAAGATTTGCGATAGAGCATTCTGTTCGACGGTACCGACCGACTGAATTATTGGAATGGGGAGAGGGGGAGCTTCTTGGCGGGGCCGCTGCACGAAATTGCGTCGAGTCAAGCACGCATTCTTCCTCCACACAGTGAACCGTGACAAGAATTGGCGAATCTTCAGTTTCTTTCAAAAGACCAATCCCGGATTCCCTGGTATCATGACCGTTGTAGTACCAACCCCGCTCCATTCCGAATGTGATATAATATGATGCTCGTCTTCCCAACAAGGACCAACGGCAGGTACGGTGCTATTATTATCGCCGTAGTATGCCTTCTTAACCCGATCTGACCTGCCCTGTACTCAAACGAGATGACAAGGATTGGAAACCGTGAGAAGTCGACCCAGGCAGTCGGAGAGTTTGTCCGCGCGCGGGGGAGAGTGAGGAGGATGAGCTATTCGGGGCGCTTTCCCTTCCCTTCCGTGTTGTGTTGTGTTGTTTTGTGCTGTGCTGTGCTGTGCTGTGCTGTGTTCCAACGCAGTACAAAAAAGCCAAACTCACGCGGATTCATGGTGGGTGTTGGCACTTGTTCGGATGCCTGTTTGTGTGTGTGTGTTTTTTGTTTTGTGTGTGTGTGTGTTTGTGTTTGTGTTTTTGCGTCTCTCTCTTCCCGGTCGTTGCCGAGCAGGCTCTCTTCCCGGTCGTTGCCGAGCAGGCTCTCACTCACTCGGAGCAACTAACAACACTTGTTGTCGTTCAATGAATTGCAAAGAACCCACCATCCCCTCCAGCATCAAATTTGGCAACTGGAAATCAAGACTAACGAGGTTGGAAAAACACTGTCGATGAATGATTCATTTGGAGTCGCGGATCGAGGAACACCAAATGCGTGGACGAGTACGAGTACGAGTAGAATACAACGATGAAGTAGATGGTATTTTGAATACATTGTAAATACGAAGTACGAAACACATTATTTTTATTTGTAGAAGTAAGACAGTGATCATTGATCTTGATTGTAATTGTAAATTGTTAAAGATGTGTTTTCGTGACAGAAGACCATTCTTATAAAACGCATGAATAAGGGCTCGGGTCTTGACGGGTCAGAAATAATTTGCATGGACCATGAGGTAAAAAAACGATGTGTTTTTTAAAAAGAGTTTGTTTTCTTGGTTGTCGTAGTTCTGAGAGATAAGGTTACCGTACCATAATATCGTACCATAACTTACAATACTGAATACCGTACCTGTGACAGTTACTCTCCTTTACAGCGTCCGGGACGACACCGGTCTATTCTCACATACCATAATGCGAGGACGCGACCGACTTAGACAATCCATTGCAATAGAAAGCAAGTCCGCTCTCACATCTGGATTTTTGGAATACAATCTCAATACGGAAAGAAAACTGACTGTGACATGTTTTCTGCGAGCTCCCGCACTCAGGAGCACTTTCACATCCTCCTTGAGGATGGTCCTCTCATCTTGGTCAGTCAAATTGTATTGGTTCTGCCTAAAACGAAAGAATTCTGCGTCAAAGAATCCCAACAGGATGCCCATGTTGACACGGTCGGATCTTTCGAAGTGCAAATACCTGAAAAGGGGTCTAGTAGTAAGTGCTTCCTCTTCTTCGTTTGCGAAGTATTCAGAGCAGATGAAATCGCGGAAGTCGTCACCTTCACGGTATGTTGGGTCATCATCGTTGTTCTTGTAGTATATCCCGATGAAGACACTCCATAGAGCCTTTTTCCTGCTGGGATTTGTACAATACCACGACAAGACTATCGGCAAGTTGCATAACAAATTCTCTCTGTGAGCTCCCGCATCCAGGAGCAGAAACAAAACCCTCTCGAGGATGCACCGTTTGTAGTAACATGATGAACCAGTTTCCTTTCGTTTCAATTTGTGTGGCTTCAATTTCGCCAACACCGTTTTCTGTACTCTCCATCTCCTTGTTACTACATCTCGCTGAGAACCACCAAGGGATTGCTCATTCTCAGAGGATGACTCCTTGTGTTGCTCTTCTTCTTGTTGTACTACCCATCTCCTTACTTTGAAAACATCATCGACCATGAATTCGTCGAAAAGGAATTTCAAAAGGATTTTGAAGTGGTGTTGGACATCATTGTCGCTGATGTTGCCTAAGTTGTTGGTGCGGTCTTTGTGAATAGTAGCATTCATTTCTGTTGATTTCTCTTTTTGAATTTTGTGGTAGGAGGTAGAGGAACAAGAAGAATATATGGCGGTATGGTGAGGACCCCCGCCTTCTTTATGTAACTTCTATTTCGGGAATCACTCATTATTTACTTTTTGTATGTTACACAGGTCGTACGTATTTTTTGAAAAGACGTAGAAACTCTGCAGTACAAGTAATTTTACTGCTCAAATACAACAACATAACAAGAACAAGACCAAACTTGGAAAATGTCCCTTTCGAAACGTGTCGCAAGTGTCATCGATGACTCGTACAGTATTACGAAGGAAGTACTTCGTACGTAATAGTAGTATTTTTTGTGACGTACCACTAAGACTTACCGGTATGTTGCATTTTGTCAGTTGTAGGGCTAAGATCTTACTCGTACTACCGTCAGGGAGTTGTCGTGCATGTTTGTTGATACGGAAAAAGTTCCAATTTTGAATAGTAAGGTGCCTTAATTTTAATAAGTAGTACACCATTATTTCTTCCAAATAATAATAATACAATTAGGTAATCTTAAAAGGTTTACCCCGTAATGAGTATGATCTTACATCATCATGTTGTAATACTATATTTTTTCGTCTTAATTATTTGTCTACTAGTACCACTAGTGGTATTCATATCTATATGCATGAACAGTCCTAGTAGTAGTCTTACCCTCTCCATTCAAATCCACAAGCAAACCCGCCTCTCTCTCTCTCTCTCTCTCTCTCTCTCTCTACAGTGTCGGTGGCATCATCCGCTCCAAGAAACATCCACTCCGGCCATCCATGAACAAAATCTAGCGTCAAATTCCATTCAAACAAACCAGTGAATCGATGAATGTTTCAATCTCTGGACACAAAATACGTGTACTATCTTATGCTGGTTTCCCGAAATGAATAATCATCTTTACATCATAGCAGCACTGAATATTATACATGACGCAATCATACTAGACGTAGTTACTCTACAGAACGTTGATTATTTTTATCTCCCGGCAGCCTTCCCGTCCGTGTCTCGGACTCCTCGAACTCGAACTTGGTCTCGTTTCATTTCATTTCGTTTCGTTTTGAGGATGTTCTTGCTTTCGGCACAAACTTTCGAAATTATTCTGAGGAAGTACGACGTAATCATTGTTATTAATTTAGTAATACATACAACTGTTGTTGTTGAACAGCAAGTACTCGTACAAATCCACGGCGATGCTGCACAGGGCCTCGTCAACCCTGGGATTCTTGGAATACACCGCCAAAACCTTCGCAAATTGGTCTTTCACGTGTTTCCGGCGAGCCCCCGCACCTAAAAGGACCTTCAAAACCTCCTCGAGGCAGACCCGTTGCGACTTGGGATCGTCCAAAATGGACGTTAGCAAAACCACGCGCTCGTGGTCGTCATCGTCCCTGCAATCCACATAAATGTTGCGGAATGGATCGTAGTAGTTTTCGGAAAAGAATTCCAACAGGATGCCCATGTATACACGATTCGTGTTGGCGTTGGTGATCTTGTCGTCCTTCTCCTTGGGCGAGCGAAAGAGTCGTTCCTCTTCGTTGTCGTCGTTGAAGTATTCCCAGTAGAGGAACTTGCGGTAGTCGTCGCCTTCCCGGTAGGATGTTTGATCGTTAATTTTGTCGTTGTCGTTGTCTTTGTCGTTATTGTTATTGCTATTGTTATTGTTATAATCGTTGTGGTAGTACATGTCGATGAAAATGCTCCACAAGGCCTCTCTCCCCCCAGGAGTTTGGCAGTGCCGCTCCAGGGCCTCTCGAAAGCAAACACGAACGCGTTGGTGGTGGAAATTTGTGTCCGTGTACGTGTTCATGTCCGTGTCGTTTGTGTGAACTTCCTCTGGTAGTGATATTAACGGTGAAGACAAACATATCGGCATCCGGAGCACCTCCCAAACCTTCTCGAGGATGCGCTGTTGATACCGGAGGGACAAATCGTCGCACTGTCCCACTACCCATTTCGTTTCCTCGGACTTGCAGTCGAGGAATTGCTCCCAAAAAAATATCGTCAGGGTTGGGAAGTATATACTATTGTTGATGTCGTCATTGTTGTTACAATTGTTGTAGTTGTTGTAATTGTTGCAATTGTTGCAATTGTTGCTGCTGCTGCTGCTGCTGCTGCTGCTCGTTTCCAATTCCGGGGATTCGAGGGTGTAGAGGAATCCTTGCTGTTCTGGTTTCTGTGATTGTGATTGTGATTGTGACTGTGATTTTGATTTTGATTTGTCGTCATCGTCGAAGTCCTCGTTGAAGGTGCTGCTGCTATAGCAGTCATGAAAACCGCAGTCGTGGTTGCAGTTGGTCTTGCTACGAGCTGCACCCATTTCTGTTTTAAAAATGAATTGGATTGTCTCTCTGTCCTCTCGAGTTGCTTTTATTGGGCAGAGAAGGAGGAGTGTGCTGTGTTCGTTATAGTGAAAACCTCTGAGTTGAGTGAATCGGAAGCAGTACTAGTACTAGCTAGAACTCCTAGTATTCTGAGGAAATAGAGATTCCCAAAATGGAGAAAGAAATAGATTGTTGTTTTGTTGAAAATTGTGAGGAGAATGAATCTCGTTCCATTCCTTTAGAGATGCGGCTTACAGTAACCTTACTTATTGATTGAACACACGCGGTTGCTTCTTATTTTTTTTTTTAATGGAAAAAAATAAAATACATGACCAAGAATGAACTAACTTATTCATACCGGTATCTACTGATATTATTATTATTTTATTGCAAAGTAAGATTACGAAGTAAGTTTACCGTAGGAAGACAGAAAGTACGAGTGCTCGTACGAAGCACTTTCGAACTTCTATTCTTATTATCATTACGAAGTACTACCGTACGTAAGGTTTACTGGTACTACAGAATTCCTATCAGCTGTCCACGGGTTTCAGTAGAAATTAGTAGTCGGGGACGTAGAACCGGGCGACACCTGATAAGAATTTCGTAGTAAGACTTACTTCGTACAGTTCTTCGTAATGACAGGTAACCTTACCTAATCTTACGTACACGTACTAGGTACACACTGTTTCGGCAATGACTCTCAAAATGTTCTCTTGTTTGAATCGTGTGCCCATGGTCATGACCCAATTGGAAGTCGCAGATAACTTTATGGAGCAGTTGGTCGTAAATTACGAGTAAGGCCTTAGTTACGTCGTGCTGTGTTGGTAACCTTACGTAGTCGTAAGATTACAACAATATCTCCAGCGCGTGCAACATGCGATGAGCGGCCAAAATCCATGTCCGGTTGGTTCATTACCATACGAACCCTCCATTCATTCTGCATTAACGCATGAATGAATAATCAATTCAAAATCATTCATCGCTGAACAAATCCATCGACCGATGTTCCCCCAAGAACTATGAACAGCTACTACGGGCTTCGTACTATTGTACAACCGTGTACATTCTCGTAGGCGCCAACTTTTTCGACTTCGAGTAAGGCCTTACTCGTATCTCTTCCGTTTGAATAAGAACGGATACCGATTGACAGCAGGAACAATGCTACAAAATCTGAAATGCACGTTTCTAGCTAAGCGATAAAGGTAGAAGCAGCAGAGTTTCCTGTTCTCGTTCTTGTTTATAATTATCACCGTCCGTGTTCTACTAATGGTTAGCAGACACTCCGATGGAACTTCTTCAAAAATCTACATCGGATCTATCCAAAACAAACGGTATTGCATCGATCCAACGGTCCGGGAAAAATAATGGGGTCCTATCTGGCACGAACTCGCAACTCAACCCACCAATCCAATGGATGGGATGCTGCCCGTAAACACGTCGCGTCCAGTCGACCTCCGTGCGGCAATGGAAGCCTCACGGTGTTGATTAGAAGTGTTTAGAGTTCCCCAACGATTGGGACGGATCCTCCGAGTTGTTCGTGGACCATGAGTCCGAGGATTCCCATCATGGCGGCACGACCGTTGTTCAATTCAATGGCACGCTTGGAAAGCTTGGTCTCCTCGTCGAAGGTGTCCCATCCAAAGTCGAGGGCTCCGTTGCGGAAGTCACCGACGAACTCGTTTCCGGTTCCCTCGATGTCCTTCATGACACCAAGCTCAAGGGCGGCAATGAAGGCAACAATCTGGGCCAATCCAGCGGAAGGGATGGCATCGGGTCCGGAAATGGCAGCCCATCCATTGGGGTAGGAAGCGAAGGAGTCACCGGAGTAGTCGATGTCACCGGGAAGGTGGACTCCGTAACGGGTGGTGATTTGTCCGAGGAAGGCAAGCATACAGATGCGTCCGTGCTTGATCTCAACGTATCGGAGACGGTCGAACTTTTCTTGGTCACCGTCCTCGACGAGTCCCAAAGGATCGAAGAATCCGAGAGGAGGCTGGGATCCAAGGGCATCTTCGAAGGCCTTGAGGGAGGTGGAGGTGGCCTTTTGCTGGACAGGGGCGAATGCAGCGGCGGCGGCGATGAGGGAGGCAAAGATGGCGGACTTCATTGTGTTTGTTTGTTTGTTTGTTTGTTTCAATTGTTTGTCAAATTGGATTGTGAGATTGTTGTGTAGCGACCGGGAAAGACGGAAATTCCTTGTTACTTCTACTTTTTCTCATCAGCGATTCATTTTTCATTATTTTACCCATTATTCCCTACCAATGCTACGTTTGGTTTGCTGTTTCGTTGGAACGGAATTTTAGTTCACTGTTGCAGAAGGTAAGTTAATCTTACTTGAACCCCGTATTACCAGATGAGGTACTTCTTCGTGTACTAGTTGTAGATTGGATAAAGTCTTACCTTTTGGGAAACAAAAATTTCGATCGATTCGA
The DNA here is from genome assembly GCA_037355855.1 of Pseudo-nitzschia pungens. Classification (NCBI taxonomy): domain Eukaryota; phylum Bacillariophyta; class Bacillariophyceae; order Bacillariales; family Bacillariaceae; genus Pseudo-nitzschia; species Pseudo-nitzschia pungens. The sequence goes on from CM074768.1 coordinate 2,281,820, forward strand.
ATGACCGTTTGATTGACACCTCTTTTCTTCATCAGGATCTTTGAAGGTTCAAGATCATAAAAGAAATAAGGTTACTGGTCCGAGAAACTAGAGATCCTCACGTTCAACATTCGACGTGGTCCACGGTTCTGTCCTTGTTCCATGGTCGCGTGTGCGAAAAATCTAGCTGTAGTCGAACTTCATGTGCCGATTGACTAACTCGACTGGGAGACGATTCACACCAATTCTCTCCCAAAACCATCCTCTATGCTCACTTTTTGCTTTTGCTACGGTACATCCCTCGTACCGTACCGTACGGTAATCTTACCAGTTCAGGTTTACCTCATACAGTATTGTATAAGGTACGAGTACAAGGTAATATCAGGCACCGGAACTTGGCAAGTACTAAGGTTAATCTTAACTGGTACCTTTTTGGAGTAAATTACTACTATTAGTATGATCTCTAATCTCAATGTTCGTACTGGATACTCATAGGATGAATGCCATAGATATCGTACGTAAGTTACTCATGTCATCCCGCCAAACCTAGGATTTATTGATTCACAAACCATCTTCGTAAGTCATCTTCGCCCCTTCTCCTGAGGTTTCTCCCTCTGAACCTTCGTTGGATCGTGGGATCGTTAAGCTCGCATTGGAAATCGGAGCTCGTCGCATCGCAGTGTCCGGTGGGGGGTTAGAGGGAGACACATCAGACACAACCAACGCACTGTGGTGTCCATAGTACTTTATTACGTTCTTCATACTCGAGCGAATCGAAAAATCACAACAATCATACCTGGTAGCGTACGCGTAGAGTACGCACGATACGAGTGAAAGAATGATCACGTGCATGGTGGCATAAATAACAACCAAAAATTTTATGAAAACAGCAACAGCATCATTGTTGTTCCGTATTACTAGTAGTACGGTAGTAATTTTTTGTTTCCGACTTCATATAAATGAACAACTGACTTCGACTCGGAAAAAAAACATAATGATAAATCTTAGTTGTAACAATGCTCCTTTCGGTGATAGTGCATGGGAAACAGGTTCCGTTCACGACTGGTTCCAAAACAATCTCTTCATCGTGTAAGATACGACATTCTTCACCGGAAAAAAGGGCGCAGAAGGGCACGTCTGAAACCGATCCCTTTTTCGGTGAAATGAGACGAAAACGGTATTTACCATTACAATTACTAGCACGAAAATCTTATTGAGAGTACGGATGCTAGTAGCACTTTGTACTATTTTTTCCTTTGTCGTCATCATTTTTTTGTTGAATCATCCCGACGAGACACACCAAACGTTATAGGTGTGACTCTAGTATTCGTGCAACCAGTGGGTCATCTGACCACGAATAAATCCACCATCTTCAAACCCGTGTGACAGGAACCTTTTCGGCCCGGTTGGATCTTTGTCGGTTCGAAAAGCTCGAAAGACAATATACGAAACAATGCGTTGTTGACGGTACTAATACTCGTCCTGGTGGTGGAGCAAAATCAAAAGAACCTTTGTCGAAAGAACAAGAATGACTTTGCGAACCCGAATGCGTCTTGTATTCGAATGGCTAACGACGAACAACATGAGGCCTGCATTTCGGTTTATGCGGTTGCAACGTGTGTGGTAACAACAACTCCTCAAAGACGTCAAGTAGTGTGAAGGAATCGCTAGAGTGTCATAATTTGGCATCGATCTAATTCCACCCACCACCACCAACACCACCGCTACCGAGCCGCTTTGAAACGTTTGCACAACCACACCACACCGCACCGCACCATGAAAGTAAGCAAAGTGATTTTTGTTACCGTCTCACATCTGATCCTCTGGTCACTCATGGCCGGCAGTGCCACCGGACAAACCACCCTGGCTCCCAGCGATGCTCCTGTGGCGAGTCCAACTGATACTCCTGTGACCACCAGTCCCACCGATGCTCCTTCGGCGAGTCCCACTGATGCTCCCGTGGCGTCTCCTCCCTCGTGCGAGGACTCGCCCCTCCCTGTGCTAAATTATGGCACGTGTGATGCCGTTGTTGAGGCTGAAAAGTGCGGCGTCAAGAAATTCTGGACGCACTGCCGGGCTAGCTGCAGCAAGTGTGATAATTGCGCAGACTCGACTCAGAAACTCACGGTATCCTCCAAAATTACCTTTAGCTGGGTCCACAAGAAGAAGGAGAAGACCATCACCAAGAACAAGAAGAAGTTCAAGTGCAAGCAGGTAAAGAAGGCCCTCAACACCGACGACATATGCGCGGAGAGCACGGATGTTGCACTTTCCTGTCCCAAGACCTGCGGCGTGTGCGGTGCTGCCACCGAGTAATTCCTTCATTCCTTCCTTTAGGATGCGATTCGATGCCTGATCGATCGACAACGACAACGACAACGACAACGAGGATCGCGAACTAGTAACCATAACGGACCAGCCAGCACCAAAAACCTAGTACAAGTAGTACTAGTTGATCCACTCTCCACGCACAAGAAGAATACACCATCACCCAATTATCTTCTTCGTATTTCATCTGTGTTGTAAAGCGAGACCGAACATACGTTTCGTTTACAAATAATGCATAAAAAAGCAATAGAAGTATTTGTTTGCATCTCAACATGATTCCAGGTAACACGTGTCACTGACGGTAAGATTACCGTACCGGTAGAGCAGAAAAATCTAGGGGAAGTTGTGGAAGATATTTTTATTTTTTGCTATCATTTTAGTCGAGTGTTCCCAGGATGAGGATCAATATTACTTTTTTTAAAAAAAATCATTTTCATCTGTGCTGCCGTACCCGTGAAAAACTAAAATGAATCACGTCGGAGTGACAGATTGTTGCCTCACTATCTGACCAAATACCTCCTCCCAGTAACGGAAACCTCCTCAACGAAAGTTACAACCTATTCATAAACACTATAAACCGACTGTTTGCAACAACTCCTGTTGAAATCAGTGACTTACATCCATAGCTTTGGCCCCCTGTAGTTAGTGGTTTTTTCGAAAAATTGCCAAAAATTGATCCATCATGGTTAATGTAGACACTGGTACATTTTCTACATGCGACCATACAATAGAGTGACAGCATCTTGACGTCTGAAAATTGTTGTTCTTTGTATGTATGTACCATACGGTATAAATCATAATAATAATATCATGTTCTTTTTACTGCGCGCAAGCTGGAAAACCTGGAAAACCATGCCGGCTCGATGCTGTCACTCAAAAACACACAATTTTTGGCCCAATTTCTGTATTCTGGAGCTTACTAAGGGAAGAATAAGCAAGATTGTTTAAAAGTAAATATAGAGCATTGTAGAGTAGAGTGTTAGCTAACAGACGATGTCTTTACTTTGAACAGAGGTGGTGTATGCAAGGAGATATTCCAAAAAGCAAAGATGCTGTCACTCGACGTGATCCATTATGGTAAACGTGATCCATTTTAATTTTTCACGGGTACGAGTACCGTACAAGTAAGATCTTACCGTACCGCTACCCTACGATACCAACCGTATTTTGAACGCGATTCTACATTCTAATAGCATATGGAATAGTGAGGAGCTAAACGTCGTTGTTGTTGCCAGGGGTCAGATTCGAAGTGAAGAATGTTCGTTCTAATACCCGGAACACGTGTACGAAGTATGAGGTTTCTGAATAAAAAATAATATTAATATTACAATACGTAGTACTTCGTATTTTAATAATAATACGATGTTCTTTCATACTGATTGCAATTACACCACCTACAATACTACACGAAAACGTACTGCAATGCACTGCACATGTGTAGGTTTATGCTTTCTTTTGATATTATGGTTCCTTGTGATTCCTTCGTTATCGTTTTCGCTGCCGCGTGTCTGCTGCCACCTCGTTCCTTGACTACCGCAGTGGCAGTGGCAGTGACAGTGACAGTGGCATTAGCAAAGGTAGTACGTGTAGTAGTCGACCAAGAAATCGAACTCGAACACGAACTCGAACACGAACTAGCACCCGCCACAGGTCTTGGGGCACGACACGGCAACGTCCGTGTATTCAGAACAAATATCCTCTTTGTTGAGGGCCTTCTTGACGTTATTGCATTTGAACTTTTTCTTCTTCTTGGTGACCGTATTGCCATTGTTATTGACCCAGGTGATCTCGACCTTGGAGGACATCTTGAGTTTCTGTTTGGAGTCGACACACTTGTTGCACTTGTCGCAGCTGGCCCGGCAGTGGGACCAAAACTTTTTGGTGCCACACTTGTCGGCCTCGACAACGCCATCGCACGTATCGTATTTGGAGACCGAGAGGGGGGAGTCCTCACAAGAGGACGGAGACGCCACGGGGGCATCGGTGGGACTCGCGGTGGGAGCGGTCGTAGGACTTGCGGTGGGACCGGCAACGGGAGCATTGGTCGGCGTGCTCGAAGGACTTGCGGTGGGACCGGCAACGGGAGCATTGGTCGGCGTGCTCGTTGGGAACTTGGTGGGACTTTTCGTCGGGGAATGGGTAGGTTTGTTCGTCGGCGACTTGGTGGGACTGACGGTGGGACTGGGGGTGGTAGATTCCAGGACACAGTCGGACGGAAGCGTGTAGGTGGTCGAGTCGTAGGACCCCGAATTGTCGGGGGTTCCCTTGTAGCATCCCAGGATGTAGTTCCAGTTGGTGGCGGGGCTCTCACCGTTGCAGTACTCGAGGGTCTCGTCGACCTGCTCAAAGGTACGGACGTGGTACTGATAGCTGCCGTCGTCGTTGGTGATGCCGTTGCAGTCGTCCAGGAGGGTGTCGTCGTCGAGTGGTCCGTAGATCGGGAATCCGTCCATGGAGTATCCCAGGAGGTCTTCGGAGGACACGGTTTCCTTTCCCATGTGTGGGTTCTGTTTCGTCGTCGTTGAGGAGTTTTTGGTTTAGATTTTGTGGTTGTGGAGTGGGAGCCGATGTCGAGCAAAAAACGAAAGGAAACAAAAACAAAAACAATAATAATAATAATACAAATCGTGGTGAGCAAGCAAGTGTGCACCGAGTTGCATTGAACGAGGCAACAACAGCCAACCGATCACCACCATGCTATACTGAATACTACACATAGCACTTGGCTTGCCATCATGATATGAGTTCTGCATGTTGTACAGTGCAGTGCTGTGTTGTGCAGTAAGGTTACAGTGCTGTGCTGCGCGTTTGTACGTACGTGAACGTGCCAAGAATTGGTGGCCCCCGCGTGGCCGTACCAGAATCCCGCTCCCGCTTTGGTGCTCTCGGAAACCTCAACCGCATTGAGGCTGTCGGATTCCTGCGGCCCGTATGCCGGGACACCGTTCACCGCCATGGCGATCATGCCCCGGATCGGAACCTCCCGGAGTCCATCCTCGTTTTCGACGGGATTGAGCGGGATCTCGACCGCCCAGTTGATCTCGCACAGCTCGTTGTTGGTGTTCTGGATCGTCAGGGTGTGGTCCGGGACACCGTTGGAAATGATGACGCGCTTGTCGGACGTCGGGCAGGTGTAGATTGCCACCTGGTTGGTCAGGCCGTCAAAGTCATCGGGGTATGCCAACACGTCTCCGACGCTTCTTTCGGTCCAGTCGACGCTGCGAGGGGTTGATTTGATTTGCGGGGAAGCATTCATGAATCAATCAAGGATATGATGATGGCGTGAGAGAGGCAGAAAGATTCTATTTCCAAGTTCTCAAGTGACTTCCACAACAACAACGACAATAGCATTTATTCTCGTTACCGAACCTACCAGCTACCCGCGCTCTGGGTCGAAAAGGTGGTTCGGACTCCCGAGCAATTTTCGGTTTGTGCGACGGCACTCCCGGTCATCAGTGACAAGAGCATCAGGTGGGAAGTAGCCTTCAGCGAGAGGCTAGTATGCGCATTGCTAGTTTTCTTCATGATTCTGGTATTTGTGTTTCGGTTCGTTGGCTAGTTGGATGATTAGATGGCTGTTTGGTTGGCTCTGGATTGCTGTGTAGTTATTAGATTACAAGACAATCGTTGCTGTTCGGAGGAGGTTTCGAATTGGATCGCAGTGAAACAAAAATTATGTGATGATTGGTGTGGTTGTTGCCTGAGGATGAGGGTGTTTAGTGCACAACTGCAGACTGCGATCATAAACAAGGAAAACCAATCAAACGAGAGACCCGGGTACAAGTGCGAATTCAGATCTTACGACTAAGTAAGATTAAAGAGTATTCATGACGCCGATTCATCCCTACCGGTACCTTACCCGGTAAGGTACCGTATTATTGTTTTCTCCAAATTCTTTGCAACGGTTCTAATTCGAACATCGGCGTTGAAATTGGTTGGGTCTTTCGAATTCATTTAACAAGATTATCAACAATCACTTTATTATTTTCATCTTCGGTCGTTCGCTGGTTTCCAGAGATACGACATACCGGTAAGCCTTATCTTACCCGGTGCGGTATTATTGTTTTTTCCAAATTCTTTTTAACGGTTCTGATTCGAATATCGGCGTTGAAATTGGTTGGGTCTTTCGAATGGACATTTTTTCTATTGCCTTTCCAATATTCAACTTTTAACACGCAATGTGATAATCTAATGTTAAAAGATAGAAGAATCTAAAAGAAACTATAAATCTCGTCCGATGGGATGAAATTCAAGTGTTTGAATTTGAACAAGGGCTCCTAGCACCGTTCTCGAAACTCTTCATCATCTCATTCTCGAAACAAAAAGTGTCAAAAAGACGAAGCGTGCCTTTGGGCCTTTTGTTCCTGTGTGGATTGTGAACCATTGTGCGAGTAGGATTTTATTGAAAAATGCTTCACGCAAAAAAAAAGGAGGATTCATTGCAAAATTGTCTGACGGGAGAAACGAAACCATGGGGCAATTTCGAGACACACACGACATCCCGATACACATAATAAAGTAACTATGGCACCATCATCCTTCTCCATACGCGCCAAGAGTTCCGGGCCATAAAAGAGTTTGTACGCCTTGAAAAGTGTCCAGCTGAGATACTGGGTCTGACTACGGGTGCTGCGAACCCTCCCACGATTCAACGAAGGTTCTTGATGGATACATTGTTGTTGCTGGTGGTGCTGGTGATGGTGGTGTTTGCGAAATGTTGAGTTTCAGGCTATCGTATGTATGAACTATACCCAGGGGTTAGCAACCTTAACCCTGTAGCATACAGCACAGAGCCTACGAGTGCGTTCGTACCGCTGTACATGGTTAAGGCTTACTGGTACCAGTGCCGATACCAGTAAGGTTACGGTAAGATTACCTAGGTAAACCTTAGCGGTAGCTCGTAGGTTTGAGGTCAAGAATGTCCATTCAATACTTGTCTTCAGAAGTAAGGTTAAACCTTACTGCGTAATGGTTTACGAAGTACTACTTCGTAATTGCTTTTCCGTGGTAGAATTTCATATAGTTACCATAAATCTTACGTACTGCAAGAAACATTTTAAAAATTACCATACCGTAACCTTACCGGTAGGAGCTTCATTCGTTGGAATTTTCCTTTCACTAGTAGTAATACTAATAGCTTCTACTTCTGCCACGTACTACGGAATTCCTATCAGCTGACCCGCTGTTCTTGAAGGACAAGCATTACTTTTGCACGTACTACTACAACCGAGACTCAGCTGATACTGAGAGTTCGCTCGCAGTGCTTGTTCGCTGTGGTGGGCAGGGGGCGGGGAGATTGCCAGGCGCGGTTGGTGGTCCGACGAGTCCAGAGTCTGTGGAACCACATGATGGTCAAGGCCCGAGACCGGACTGCTATTAGGGACTACCTCAAGGAATTTCCCGCACCACAGACTAAGAACCCCAACGATGCAAAACGACAAGACCAACAACTATCGCATCTATGTGGCCTCGCGTCATGCCTCGTCTTTTTCACAAAACAAATGCCGTCAAATTGTTTCCTGCTGGAGCAAATGTTAAATATCATTTCGTCGATAACTCTTGTTGAAGGCCATTTTGCAGCAGCAGCAGCAGCAGCAGCAGTCCTTGCTTTCAGCCAAGACTAGTCGGTCGGAAATGGCGCATCGACCACGAAGACTACCGGTAGGCCACAAGCCAATGGATAGATAAATAAAAATTCTCTCCGTGACATTTACTCCTTGGGTCTCCGGGCAGATGCAGTCGTGGACGAATGAATCATTGTACCTCTCGGCACCGCATACACACTTCCACGGCCGCTACTTTGTTGACGCAATGCTGCTATTTCCATTAGGATGCAACAGAGCCAATGTTGCAAACGACATTCACAATTCAAACTTCAATGCACAATTTTGTATCGTCCCGCAGAGACTTCGATTTCGGTTTGTGTTTGTGTTCAACGAAGTCATTCATTCGTTGTCGCAGTTATAGTTTTGGAACAAAGTCAAGGAAATGATCATTGCCATGTTTCTTTGCCCCTCCTCGTTGCTGTGACGAAGGTTGTTTCGCTCGCTGGATTACATCCAATTCAATCTCTAGATCCGCAGCAACTGCTTGGCGGTGAGTTGGCGCGTGGGGGCACATGTCCGGCTACAAGAGGCGAGGAGAAGGATTGCAACACAATCAGCCCGATCTCCATTCGGACTTACGCTTCGTTTATTGTTGTCTTCCAGATCGTCCCGGCCGTCAGTCTGTCTCGGCTCGCCTTTCGTCGTTTCCATGGTACCTGCCCGATTGTTTGAAGCGGCCGCTCGCTACAGGTGCAGTGTCGGTCCCACCAACACTGATATTTACGTGCTCGGACAAATGACGGTGAGCTTACTCGTATCATATGAGCTACATCCTTGGAACCATGTGCTAGTGTTGTCTCGATTCCGCATTCATACTATAGTCGAAGGGCAAAGATATTTTACGACTGATAAATCAGGAATCCTTGGTGGACGAAGCGCAACGCAGCACACCACACCACACCACCAGTTCGCACAGCCTCGATCGCGCCTGTTGCGGATTCCAACAGAAGTGATGATTCAACCACGTCTACAAGGCGTTGCACGACGATCCAACCGATGGGATGCCCCTGCCCGATTGATGGTAGATCAGAAAAAGCCAGGGAACCGATCCTGAGGGGAACAACCTCAGGCAGATAGGAACGGTTACGCTAGACTCGTCTCACCTTAGCTTGGGTGCAAATCACAAGGGTTCGGGGTCCTCAACCAAAGTGATTTGATTAGCATTGGTGGAAAACGAAAATACTAAAAGGCATCCCAATTAACCGAATGGACTACATGGATGCATTGAGCGCAACAAAAGCATACACCCATAGTTACTGGATTTGCATGTTTACCTTAGGAAAAGATATTCTGACTGTTGGGAATCCTTCCTATAAATTTGTTGTCCCCCGGGAAAATTTGAAGAACAAAAACAAAGTAACGGTATAGTACGGTAGAATTACCCCAAACAAGCTCAGTTTTCACGAAGCCTTGAGCTCGATAAAGAGCTTGGAGTTCGGACAACTCATTTGCGTACAAGACAAGAACACAGTTGAAAATGAAGGGAGAGATGCGATAATGCAATACTACAAAGGTGCTCTTGACAACATTGAACTACCGGTAGGATTGCAATCCTACATCGCAATCCTACATATCTCTTATTTCGGTGGCAATGGAGTTAAACTTGGGCTTTAGCCTTGCATGCATGCATTGCAGACCTACAAAGATTGCAAATAGTAAGGAGACATACAATAATGAAAATGATACTTAAACGATTGACCTCAGTTCCATCCTTGTACTGACATGAATGAAATATTTTTTAAAGTAGGTAATCAAATGCTGATCAGAAGTAGATGGATCTTATGAGCGCTACAAAAACGGAAAATGTCCATTATCGCCGTCTAAATTGTTTCCATCTTGAAAATTTGAAAAGCAAAGAAAAGAATGGTTTTGAACCTTTGAGAATAATTATGCCAAACATTCCTTTCCCAAACTGAAGAATTGAAATCAGCAACGTACTCGAAAAAATAGTTAAATTCCCGACTGTAGTCAGAAAACTCAGCTCACTTGGAATCGATCCAGTCAAGTCATTGTAACCTAAACATAAAAACAAATAAACCATGTTCAAAATAGTTCATTAGATATGAAGATACAACATTCGTACACAATCCGCATGCTTCAGAACAGTTCACATCACTCCAACAACACAATACATACGCAGATCTAATACAGTCAAGTGGGTGAGCAATCCAAAGTCACTTGGGATAGATCCAGTCAAGACATTGTGACCTAAACATAAAAACAAATTAAAGCATTCACAACATTTCGTTAGACAGGAAGATACAACATTCCTACACCTTCAACATGTTTCAAAACAATGCACATCACTCCAACAACACAATACATACTCAGATCTAATTTAGTCAAGTGGGAGAGCAATCCAATCTCACTTGGGATAGATCCAGTCAAGGCATTGTTACCTAAACAAAGAAACAAATTAAAAACATTCACAACATTTTGTTAGGCAGGAAGATACAACATGCCTACACCATCCACATATTTCAAAGCAATTCACATCACTCCAACAAAACAGTACATACGAAAACTTAAGCCAGTCAAGCCAGTGAGCGATCCAATCTCGCTTGGAATAGATCCAGTCAACACATTTTGATCTGAAACATGAAAAGGGAGCAAGAATCAAAACAAATCATTAAGACAGAACCAAAAGAATTTCCATATTACTTATACTCATCGAGAGCTCTTTCGTTTACATACCAAAATAAATGTTGGTCAAATGGCTCAAAAATCCGATGTTGCTTGTCATTGAATTCTTATCAAACGTTTTGTCTTTTGCGTAGTTGGCCGTGGTCAAAAGTATCAGCATCATAGACAGAATCAGTTCAGAAGACTTTGTGAGCAAGAACAAGAAAATTGCACTTGAATCAGAATTGATGAATGGTTGAAATACTCACTTGCAAGGAAAGAGTAGCTGGGTTGATTTTTGGATATATTTCCTGCGTAAAACCAAAAGGGGCTGATCACACCATCATTTTTTAAATCATAATGATGAGACAGGTTATAATCTATGATCCAGAAGGGAGCACCACCACTCTCTTCTTGAACGTTCAATGTGCAGTTGGATCCATCAGGCACCATAATTCTTTCAGGTGTTGTGAAGTTTAGATCCATTGATAGATTGAAAGTGAAGGAGAGCACTTCAAAATCATCACATTGAATATTTAGAGTTGCATCTGATTGGTGATCACGTGCTTCTATTTTGGTGATATGAATATCCACTGCCACAAGGCTTGGATCAACGCAATCTGGAAATCCAAATCCTTGTGTAATGTTCACACCAAATGTAGAGTTAACAGATCCACAATCAGTATGGTTGCATGTGGCAGCACAGCAATCACCTTCATCGTATTCAAATTTAGCTACGTTCAAGGCAGGATCACATTTTCCATTGCCAAGATCAGCACATTTCTGTTCTTGGTACCCAAGCTCTGAAAAACTGACATCCAGAGGGAAATTTTCTTTGGAATACCATGCTTCACTGAAAGACATCGATATATCAAATGCATCTGTCTTTGCTGAATGTGCATATTCAAATGGACCAGATTCGCAAGGATCATCATCAGCACTACCCCTGAACAGAATCCACCGCCTTTCACCTTTGCAATAACTGAACCTTGTTCGATTTGTTCTCTCACTCAGGAGATGGTAACTGAACCGTTTGTGTTGTTTTGCATTGGGGTCAATTTCATAGCATCCACTGTACTGATATAGATCAGAATTCTCATCAAATCGGACTTTCAGCACACCTGTTGCCCAAACCTTGGGACTCTCTTGAAATGAGGTGACAGCAATGATGAATCCAAAAACAATGGTGCTGATCAAAGAAACAGTGAGTCTGTACCTTATATGTCTGTGCCTTCGGTCTGTGAATCTAGGGAGAGGTTCCTGCTCAACCCTTTTGGCTGCTTCTTCCAACATTGAGCCATACTTGCCCGCTTTTGCAAGCTCAAATGCAGCTTCATCTAGGTGAGAAATAAATGAGACCTAAACATTTGAATATTGACAAGAAGAAATTAGTTTCTCTTCCATTGAATTGTTTGCATAGAGTTTCAACAACTCTTTACTTACTGCAGTAAAATTGAGGATGATTTCTGTCACTTCTGATGATGTCATGACCAACAGAAGTACTGCAAATATTGCCAGCAACCCTTGTGTAGATCTCAGGATGCAAGAGAATATGAACGGGGCTCTCTTCAATTTCTGATCTTGATGTTTTGATTGGAACAAAGGAGGGAACATCTCGACAGATGTTGAGATATCCATTAAACTTGCATCAGCAAAGACCAAGTAAATAATGAGTGCCACAATCTGTGTCAACCGAGCTAGAGATGTAACATTCGCTGGAATGAAAGATCCCAATCCACCGGAATCAGAGTCTGGATTGTCCACTTCACCTGCTGTTCTCATCTCTTTAGAAACCACACTCAGTATCATCAGAATAAACAACGATGCTTGGAAGAGGAAGACAATCAAACCAAAAGAGAATAAGTCAATGTTGTCTCTTGGTCCATAAAGAGTCAAAAACGCGTAGGAATCAGATGGATATTTCTTCTTCTCATGTAAAGAACTTCTGCAGCATCTCATCTTGTCATTCTCATTGTTCATCCTGCATTCTGTTGCATTGTACACCCAAACAGCAAGTAGAATCAATATTGATATGTAGCCGTATATCTGCAAAGCAAGATGTTGACTTTGTGCATTTATGATCATCAATGAAACACCAATTCCAGTCCCAATCAGGATCAAGCAAAGATCCACGGTGTAAATAAAGGGCACAGCAGTGCTAGACTCTTCTCTCAGTTGCATGGTCGTCCTTATGATGAATGCAACGAATGTTGCACAGGGAACACCGGCAGCGGCAATCATAATTGAAATGAAACTCCCGTATTCGTATTGAAAAGTGAAAACACAATGAATTATAAACGTGAAAGCCAAAGATTCTCCAACACAAAGAATGAAAAAGGATACAGCAAAGGAACGAAACTTCCAAGAACCGTTTTGATTGGTATCCATTTTGCTGCCATTATTTCTTTTCCTTCTTGCAATAATCATCACACACACAAGGATTGAAATGTCAACGGATGCAATGCATAGAAGACTCTGCCAACTCCAAAAAATAGTAGCCGACACAAATAGACCAAATACTCCCAGCAACAATATGCACACAGATCCTGCAATAGAACACATAGTCTTCATGCAAGTGGCCCTGTTTCTTGCATCATGCCCATCATTTGGGTTACTTGTATCAGACTCCTCCACAGGTCTAGCACCATTGCTTTCGGTTGCAGTTTCATTGCTGCTGCAACAACAGCATTCTCTGGCAATCACAATGAGTGCAATGACTGATGCAATTATGCCTCGTGCTATTCCCATGCAACCTGGACCGCAAAGATCATTGGTGAAACCAAGAAAAAGCAACCCACCAAAGAGTCCAACCGACACAGCAGCAATTGGCACACCTGTGCAATTCTTGACCTTTGGCAAAACTGCTGCATCATCCTTGTGGTCAGGAGCGAAAGCCCCACAAGTCAGTAATTCTGATTGTTGCAGTGGTGGGTTTGCAGTCGTTGCACCCACCTGTCCAGCCAATACAGGGGCATCCACTGGAATTGAAGAGAAGGAAGGAGGACGTGGAAGATTGGCAAAGGGGGATCCAACCACTGATTTGGTTTTCGAATCATGGTGTTTAATCTGGGCGTCAGATTTGGTCGCAGCTTCGGGGTTATTCCCCAAAGGGATTGTGCGAACCATTCTTATACCACGTTCTTGAATTCCGCAATGAAGTTGGGATTGCACCTCAGCAAATAAGTTGGTAGATGCACTTTGTGAGTGTGCTTTGATACCAGAATATTAATGTGCGATAGTCGGATGGGTTTGGTGGATGTGTTGTAAGCTTGCGTTGTTATTGATCGGCTGGAAGCTCCAGGGCCGACGTTGGGAGATCAGACTTTTATTTTCTGGCTGGGTGTCTTGGGTTTTCGGTTGGTTAGGGAATACAAGATTATTCGGTCGATGATTTACTGATGAATCACAGTGAAATCTAGTCCTGTAAAACTGCACAAAGAATATTGTATGTAGCAAGCGGATGGTGAGACGATTGTTTTTGTGTTGTAAAGGGTCGTATCTGATACGCAGCTACGAGAGATTCCAAGCTACGAGACAACTTTGAGACTTTTTTGGGGGGATTGTCTCTCCATTGTAAACCAAATCCATTCCCTGGTTTCTGCTGGGGCTTGTTCGAATTCTAGGTTGCGATTGCGACAGAAGAACCACACAACTGACAACTAACAACGAAACGATGCGCCACAATAGAAGACGATCGCAAGCGATGCCAGCGTGCTCTCGGTATCAATTCGTTTCGCTTCATTCGCACGTGTCAGCATGTCAGCGAGTCAGCGTGTCAGCGTTTCAGCATGTCAGCGTTTCAGCGTGTTGGCGTGTGTGTTGCCGCAATGATTGGGATTCGCTTCCGCCTGGGCTTGTCGGAATGGCTCCGGTGCGCGGATCAACCCGTGTTGTCGTCGTCGGCGCTCCGATCGATCGGCTTCACAGAACCGCATTCGTTCCCATTCAATCAGAACTCGGGATCGTCTTTATCTCTCATTTTGGCCGATGTTTCTTCCATTCGCGACGGTTCTTTTTTGTTGCTACTCCGTTTGATGCAATCTGTCGTCGTCGTCGTCTTTGTCTTCGTCTTTGTCTTCGTCATAGTCTTCGTCGATGCGATGTGATATCCGATGGATCGATGCTGTTTATTTCGCACGAATCTTTCGTTGTCGTTGTTTCCATCGGCAACTGCGATCTCACGACGGGATATCCAAGTCGTTCCAAATGGCTGGCGAGCTCCACTCTTTTGTTTGGACGTGACGTACATATGCACGTATGATGTGCTTCGTAAGACTATTGAATGAAAGAAGATTATTGAATAGACTGGGACTGGGAATGAGAGGAGTGACCGGGACCTGAGATGTGAGGGAATAAGAATGACCGGGACTAGAACCAGAGACATTACCACTTACTTGAAGAGACATTACCAAGGTTACTAAAAATAGGACTCTAAGTACCGAGTCTACAGTGCATTAAGTATAAATACACGGGCTCTAGTAGACTCGTGTACAGAAGGTTAATTGTGTGGATAAGAATAAGAACAGGAAACAAAAGAGATGATAATGGAGAATCGGTGGTTGGAATGATCATCTCAGTAATCTAAAGGATTCAGGATTTAACAATGTAAATGAACAATTAAGAAACTCAAACCTCGTAGGGTACAAATCTACACGGCTTTACGAGCCCTCCAAACATTCTTCGAAGAATCGCGGTTAGCAGTTGAGCGCTTTGTGAAGACGAGAGAGATCAGTACACGAGGGGAGAGCAAGGGTGTCTTACGAATCTATCCGCCGGTGCGAAACAACGAAACACGGAGGATAGGATTACAGAAGAGAATACTGAATTACGATTACGAATTGGACTGAGGGAAAGGACCTCAGTCTTGCAGGTGTTCGGAGAAGAAAGAGCCGAATACGATACGTCGTATTGATACGAAGATACGATTGCAGATCTATTCACCATACGACACGGTGGATACGATATAATTGTTAACAGATCGGTCCGGAGCATAGAACGAGGGCACGGATACGGTTTGGATCTGTCCAGCGGAAGCGGATAAGATTGCGGTGGACTAAGGGAGCAGACCAAGAGGTAATATAAAGCCAGTCCTGCAGACAGCACTGATCAGCTGTGGATCTATTCTGGAGAGCTAACAAATTGCACCGAATACGATCATTATCGACTCGCTGAGACGAGTACGATTGCGGAAGAAAGAAATCACATTTAGACCAACGAAAAGAATTCGGTCTTGCAGGCGATTTGATTCAACGAACAATCGCAAAAGAAAACAGAACAAACAACAGAGAGGATCTATCCGCGGATACGGATACGATTGAAAGAAGAAGCAAACAAGTCGGCGTCGCGTGGTGTTATCGGACGGCGGCAATATTGCAGAAGAAGGACAAGGATATATTTAACAGAGTGACGTGACGAGCAGCATGGGGAGGTACAGCAGAATTCCCAAGCTGACGAACACAGGAGACGTGGATTTTGAAGGATGGTTCGGACAGTTCCTAGCCCATGCAAGCAGAAGCAAGTACGAGGAGTATGTGAGGGCAGAGCAGCATCCAGATCTACCAAGTGATGGTCATTCAGCATCCTACGAATCCATGGACAAAGCGCAGAGAAAGGCTTTGAGGAAGCACACCGAAGCTTTGGACGATTTGTGGAATGCATTCGAAAACAACAATACGGGGTATGCCATTATTGAGAAATCCAAGAGGGACAGAGGAGTCACGGAAGAAGAAAACAAGGAGACAGTTCGGAAATGGCCAAGAGGACGAGTGCATCGAATTTTTGACGAGCTGTTCAGGTTGTACAGACGAACCGATACAGCTGATAGGATTCAGTTGGAGAAGGACCTAAAGGCAGTTACGATGGGGGCATTGGATCCCCCGAGGGAAATTTTTGAACGATTGTTTGGACTGATGCAGAAATACCAGTACAAGACAATCCAACCAACAGAGGATGAGTTATTTGCAACACTACTCAGTGGGGTTCCGCAGTACCTGGTGATCTCGTTGACGACCATATTGAACGATTTACGAGATGCGGATACACCAATATATGACATCTGGGAGAAGCTGGAGATGACGGCGACGAATTTGTACAATTCAGTGATTGTTTTGAAGGGACGTCAGTCCGAGCCCAGAACTAATGATATGAGCCTCCTTGGCGCAGATATCAACAAGAATGTTAATAACAATAGCAACGGCGGATATGATGTTGGTGATGACGATGACGGTGATAACAACAGTGGCAGCAGTACAGGCGGCAGCGACGACGAATATGATGGTGGTAGGCGCAGCAGAAACAACGGCGGCTATGATGGTGGCAGGCCAAGCGGCGACAACGGCGGTAACAGCCGAGGCAACAGCAGAGGTAACAGCCGAGGCAACAGCAGAGGCAACAGCAGAGGCAACAGCAACGGCGGCGATGGGAAAGCGCACTCAGCAATGGCCTGGTTGAAGTATACCATTTGCAATTGGTGTCAGGAGAAGGGGCATATTGCAAAGAACTGTCCACTCCGTGAAAATGACATTCCAAAGATAAAACCATTATGTGCTGTATGTGATGGCATCCATGCCACAATACAATGTTGGGAAATTGAAAGAAATAAGGATCAACGTCCAGCGCACTGGACGTCTAAACTGACAGACGAATTTAAAGAGCGAGAGCTTCATACGGAGCTCTCTGGACTCGCACTCGTATTCCAATCCCTTTGAATCAGGGTAGTGAGGTGATTTGATGATTTGATGATTCAATGGATTATGGAATGATGATACGTGAGATGATAAGAATTACGGAGTTAATACGGAAGCAATGAACTAAAGAGCAATTGCCCGATACGAACGACCATGAATCGAAATGAATCGAAATACGGATGAACGGAATATCTTGAATGATACGGAAGAACAAGCCGACAATGGAGTGATACGGCGAGCAGATAGGCGGATACAAAGGAATAGAACGTTAACGAGCGAAGGAACGAAACAAGGTCGGAAGATAAAGGAATAGGACGTTAACGAGCGAAGGAACGAAACAAGGCCGGAAGAAAGAATCGAAACAAGCCCGGAAGAAAGAGTTGAAATGATCTATATAGAAGAAAGGATTAAACAGAACAATCGAGATCGATCGGCGGGTATAAAGCAATTTACAGTGATAAGGATACAGAAAGAAGAATCCAATATGAAACGGGACAATTAACAGAAGCAGGACAATACGGATGAATTCAAGCTCGATGCAGAAGGTGATATGGGGCATGTCTTGAATAATGCGGAGGAAGAATGTTACGAAAAGAATGAAAGGACTGATGCCAGGATGAAAGCGAATGAATATGGGAAGCGGAGTAATTGAAAGAAGAATATCGCATGAAAGCTTGATTCGATTGAACGGTAGACGTATCGGATCGATTGAAAACGGCAAGCTTGATTCGGTTGAACGGTAGACGTATCGGATCGACTGAAGACGGCAATTATGAAAGATTTAATGAATGACGATTACACGATAATATGGAGAGAAAGATGATGCAGAACATGGATCAAATGGAATGAAGGATCAAATGCAGAGGAGCAATAGGGATTGGTCATGATGATAACATGGAGCGATTTAATTATGCGGAAGAGCAACTGATCGACTGATCGATTACAACATGGACCGATGTAATTGTATGGAGAAAGATCATTGCGTTGATACGGTTCGAAACGAATGTTGAAGTGAATTAAAGAATGTTCAATATGGAACGAATGATCAGTATGGAACCGATTGATAGAAAGTGAGTGCTCGAGTGATGGATGAGACGAAGATCACTCGACTGGCAACAGGAAGGAAATATTACAAAAGGAAAAGAATTTTACAGAAGGAAAAGAGTTTTACAAATAGTTTGAGCATTGGATGAATATGACGATGATGAGTGTGAGAATTGAATACGAACGAGACGTTGCATCTAAACAAAAGTTTGAATAAAGATCGGATACGACAACAATGAGAGAGAAGATCCAATGGATTGGGTGGCAAAACGTCAACAAGGATTTGATCAAAGTCTGATAATGATGAAACGGGAGTTCGGAAGTTAGATTGAAGGAAGTGTGATTCAAAAGTCTTTGAAGCAGGGTAGTGTGTTTGGACGTGACGTACATATGCACGTATGATGTGCTTCGTAAGACTATTGAATGAAAGAAGATTATTGAATAGACTGGGACTGGGAATGAGAGGAGTGACCGGGACCTGAGATGTGAGGGAATAAGAATGACCGGGACTAGAACCAGAGACATTACCACTTACTTGAAGAGACATTACCAAGGTTACTAAAAATAGGACTCTAAGTACCGAGTCTACAGTGCATTAAGTATAAATACACGGGCTCTAGTAGACTCGTGTACAGAAGGTTAATTGTGTGGATAAGAATAAGAACAGGAAACAAAAGAGATGATAATGGAGAATCGGTGGTTGGAATGATCATCTCAGTAATCTAAAGGATTCAGGATTTAACAATGTAAATGAACAATTAAGAAACTCAAACCTCGTAGGGTACAAATCTACACGGCTTTACGAGCCCTCCAAACATCTTTCGGGTTGGAGAAAAAAGACTACAAAGTATTGATTTTTGAAAAGAAGTCAACAATCGCGGATTGGGGGTTGTGCTGTTGGTCAGCAGACTATCGACAAGGAATAGCGATATTCCATATCGGGAACTCGTTTTTCCGACAGATGTTACGTTCGTAGAGAGAAGACGATTTCTTTGGCTGATGCTGCTGCTGCTGCTGCTGCTGCTTCTGTAGTCGAGGTGGTGGATTCGAGGTAACTTACTCTTTCGTAACCTTACTCATACAACATACAACATGATACAACAAGCACGGTAGAAGGTCATTAGACAAAAGTGGTTAAGGAGTTTAACATTTAACACATACCTTCTCTCACTCTAGAGTGATGTACCGTACGGTATGGAGATCCGACGATTGTTTTGGCTGATGCGGCCGGTGCTGCTGCTTCTGTGGTAAGCTTCAAGTTACGGTAACCTTAGAGGTGGATTCGTTCATTTTTTATTTCACGGCCATAGGAAGTTACTACTAGTACTACTACTAGTAGTAGTAGTACTAGTACAACTAGTGGAGTATCATCATGTACTACTAGTAGTTTCTGAGAGTATTGAGTAATCTTATGGAATAACCTTCTCTTACCGTACTAGCATCTGAACAGCAGTGTCTTTTGCAGACTTGTTGGCACTGTTTGCCGCCAGCACTTCGCTGCGTGTTGCTGTTATTGCTGCTCTTGGTGGTGTTATTCTCCTGCCCCCTCCTCTTTTTGCTGACGAGCAGCAGCGCCGTCAATATCATTATGATCTTTACAGCACCAGGGTGCCATGGTAATGGTGGACGTGGTGCTGGTGCTGGTTCTTCATCGCCTTCAAAAAGTTGCTTCATCACCATCATGATTTATTGCGGCTGGGTAGTACAGGAGATTCTTTTTTCCTCATGTACAACTTTCTTGTACTGCTTCTCAACACTTCTTCTTCTTCTTCTTCTTCTTCACGCAATGAAAATTTCAACAACAAGATGAAATAACAATAATAATAATAATACTATACTTCGTAATACAGAGTAAGTTGTTACTAATTACTACTAGTAGTAATAGTGAGGCTACTTTTAGTCCTACATCATCTGGAATTTGTACGAAGTAATTTAACAATACGGTACTACTAGTAACTTTCCTACACTTATCATCATTACGGTAGTATCATTACCGGTACTTCTATTTTTCTTGGAATATCTGAATTTTACGGTAAGGTTTAAGTTACCGTAAGATTACTTTCTTTAAGCAATGCCATTAAAATAAGGTTACGGTAAGTTACTGTCCGCGATTTGAAGTAGTAAACTTACCGTAATCTTACCGTAAAAATAATTGAGTAAAAAATGATTTCAGATTGTGAGTAAGTTACATACCGGTATTACGAAGTATATTCAATACCGTACGTACGGTAGTATTCAATATCATTCCTGTATTTTTTACTTAAGCTGCCCTCGGGCATAAATACCCATGCTTTTTCTTTGTTTTCATACCGTACGGTTTTACGATTCACAGAATGTGTACCGTACGGGACTAGTACGAGTAATCTTAATTAACAGTAATTTACCGCATTCAAGTACCTTATGTGTTGTGTCAATCAAGGGAAAAAAAGGCTTCCCAACAAAAATGATGCACATCCACAAACCAGGGTAATCTTACAGGTAATAAAAATAGATGGTAACTTAACTTACCCCGTATCCATGTACAACTTGTACTCCTACTTTCCAACTCTTGACGCAATGGAATGGAAGTTCAACAAGATGAAACACTTCGCAATACTGAATATACGAAGTACTTCGTAACTTTCTTCGCAATCAGAACGAAACACAACATTCGATATCAATATCAATACGCGTCGTACCAACAATAGCAAATTACGGCGTGAGCACAAGCACAAGCACAAGCACAAGTACCAGCAGTAAGCCTTACCCAACTGGCACAGCATTCTTTCCGTTTCGTACGGTATCTCTCTATTACTGTATTTCATATTGCACTACACGTACGGTACACCACGGCAATCACTTGCATTCCATTCTTTGTCTCGCGGGTTGATTTCGTGAGCAACACTTGCATTTGCAACAAACCTTCTGTGCCGGTCCATACAAAATCCCATCCAGCAACTCGTCCTCGTCCTCATCCGATTCGAAGCCCGCAACGAGCAACTCCTCTCTCACAAAAACAATACAAAACAGTACAATACAAAACAAAACAAAACAAAACAAAACAATACAATACAAAACAACCGTAGGTGTGGTATACCATGCCCAAAAGCAAACCCCAAACCAAAAGCATGCCCAAAAGCAACAGCAAACGGAAAGGCAAACGGAGCAGCAAATTGAAAAGCACAAGCAAAAGCACAAGCAAAAGCAGAACCAAACTACACGAACACTGCGACGAGCTGTGGGTCTCGCTGAACGATCCGATCCAGTCGTCGCCATCCGTATCATCGTCTGCATCGTCGTCCCTCTCGCCGTCCCGAGTGGGTGGAAAGGCGGCGAGCTTGGCCAGGCTCTATTCGGGTCTGCGTTTGCGGAATGCTAGTAGCAATTCCAATTCCAATTGCAATTCCAATCCAGATTCAAAACGAGATTCAAAACCAGCAGATTCAAACAATAGTTGCGGGCTTCCCGTGGTGGTGCCCGGGGCCACGGCCCTAACGGTCGACTTTTTCCGTCCCTGGGTCGATCGGCTCCTGGAGGGAGGAGACCGAGGCGCGACGGAAACCGACACGGAAACCAACACGGAAAGCGCAACCGCTCCCGACAAGAAAGGAAACAGGAACTCGGTTCTGGATCGTCTCCTGGAGGCCAATCCCAATCATTGTTCCGAGATCGAGGCTTCGCGAAAACGACTCTGCGCGGAGCTGGGTTCCGCTTCACGCAATCCGGAACTCCTCCCGCTCACCCCGGAGCAATCCTCGGCCCTCGGCGCCGTGATCCGGGAGTTGGCATTGAGTGCACCGGGATCCACAAAGAAACGAAAACAAAAAGACAAACAAAAAGACAAACACAAACACAAACACAAACAAAGCCAGCGAGAGAATCGAAGCGCGCAAAACAAACAATGGTTGGCGGTCCGGTCGTCGGCACCGGAAGAAGACGGGGCCGAGGCGAGTTTTGCCGGGGCCTTTGAGTCTTTTCTGGGAGTGGCGTGCGAGGCGCGAGCCCTGGAACGCGCCGTCCGAGACTGCTTTGCCAGCCTCTGGGACTACCGCGTGTGGAACTACAAGGTGCTGCAACCGCGGCAACAAACGCGGCAGCGCTCCTTGCGCCGGCCGGGATTTTGCGTCGTGGTCATGGAACTGGTGGACTCGGTCGCGGCCGGGGTCGCCTTTTCGGCCAATCCCCTCAACAGCGATCGGGACGAGCTGGTTCTCGAGTCGAGCTGGGGACTGGGATCCTCCGTGGTGGATGGGAGCGTCACGGCCGATCGGTACGTCGTCGACAAGCTCGCGATGGAGGCACAACTCTTCCAGAGAAAAAAATCAGGGAACAAAACCAAAAGCAAAAACAAAACCGAAAACACGCACGCACGCACGCACGCACGCACACGCACAAGACGATCCAAACACAAACACAACACCGGCAGCAACAAATCCAATCCAAAACCGTTCGTCCTGGAGGAATCCATCGGAACCAAGGCCAGCTTCCGGTGCCTCGATCGCCGTTCCGGAGTGGTCGAGACACGCGACTGCTCCGATGCGCAGCGGTCCGGTTCGAGTCTCGACGAGGAACAGATTTTGGCTCTGGCCGGGGAGGTGGCCTGGGTCGAAAAGGAACTCTACCACGGGGAACCCGTCGACGTAGAGTGGGCACTGGTGAGGGCACCTGCTGGTAGGGGCAATGACAATGGCAATGATAATGGCAATGACAATGGCAATGACAATGGCAATGATAATGGCAATGGTGTGGAATCCGAATCCCCGCAACAATCACTGTGCCTGCTTCAGGCCCGTCCCATCACCACCCTCTACCAGCTGGACCACGAGTTGATGGCCACCCAACCCGGAGAAAAGCGCCGGCTCTACATCGATTTTAACGTGGCCAGCGAGGCCACCACCACGATGCCCTTTTCGAGGCTCGATCACGACGTCTATGGGACGGCCTTGCTCGCTGGGATGGGAGCCGGTTGCGAACAAGCCGACCGAGCCGGTTTCAAGCTGTTTGGAAACATTGGCACGCCGGATCCGAACCGAATCTTCTTTAACGGGAGGACCCGCCAGTTTATGAATCTCGGGATTGCTTTGAATTACGTCGGTCCCAAAGCGATAGCCGGGGTGAGTCTCTTGGTGTGGATACTGCCGTTTGTCGTTGATTGGTGTTTGGTGTTTGGTTGTTGGGATGGTGTGGTTTGCAGGGGTTATTTGTGAGGTATTTGCGGTTTTATTGCGTTGCAATTAGATTCCGATTGCATCCCGCACGAAACCACTCACTTGAAAGGATATTATTATTGTTGTTGTTGTTGTTGCTGCTGCTGTTGTTACGATGTGATGCTTTTTTGTTTTTGCTTCGACATTGCACTTGGATGCATTGTACTCTTGCATTCATGCCTGTCTCGCTTTCTGTCGATTCCACTGTGGTATTGGGGTGCGATGCGATGCGATGCCATGCCATGCCATGCGATCCCGACGGATGAATGGACGGATGGATGAATGGATGGATTCCATTATTTTGTTTGTTTGTTTGTTTGTTTGTTTCTGCAGTTCATAGAGCTTGTGGATCCCTACATGGCGTCCATTCTCGATTCGAAGGACTGCGAGCGCAAAAAATACCGGACCGGACGGTGGATTCCCCGGGGGGTCAATCCGGCCAGCGCCTGGAAGGTCCTCCGGCTCCTCCGCCTGTGGAAGATGTACACGATCGGACGCAAGTACACGCAAAATCCCGAGGCTGCTTGCGTCAACTACCGAGAGATCGTCCGGGCCGACCTCGAACGCCTCACAGGGCTGGAACAACGCGCCTCTGTCTCCACTGCTACCACCAGCCTCAAGATGCAGAGCCTAGAGATTTGCGGGGCGATCCGGGACTCTGTGCTGGAAGAATGTGCCGCCGTCCAGGTTGCCGTCTTGGGCGCCTTTCGGGAACTCGATGATCAGCGCCGGAACGGGAAAACGGAGGAAGACAGAGCGGACGCCGATGCGCTTTGTTGCGGGTACGAGGGTGACGAACTCATGGAACTCAACATTGCCCTGTACGAGCTGGCCCACTCGCTGCCGGAATCGATCTGGAACGAATACGATCACAACAACCAACAAGAAGAGGAGCCAAGCAGCAACAGTGGCAAGAATCACAAGAATCAACAGAAGTCCATGACCGATCTGGCCGAGCGCATTCGAATGTGTCTCCTCCGAAGAAATGGGAATCAGAATGGGGATGGCAAGCAGAATGATGATGATAACGACGAAGACGAGGACGACCTGCCAGACAACTTTCTGACCGCGTGGGAGACCTTTCTCACAAAGTACGGCTTTGATGGAGAGGACCAGCTATTTGTCAGCTGCCCGCGCTACAAGGATCGGCCCGAGCTGCTCCTGCACAAACTCCGGTTAAACGCGCCCCGAACCAACACAAATACCTATGGTGATGGTTGTGTCAGGGATCCGGCGGTCATCGCCAAGAGCCAGCTCGCGGCCCGCCGAGCCGTCCAGGCCAAGCACGAAGCCAAAGCCGGGGAGGCCCTCGAAGCAGCCCAAGCGGCCCCGCGCTTCCATTGGGGGAGGAGAAGGGCCATCCGGAATTGCCGGAACGAACTCGAGGCCATCCGGAAACGGAACGCACTCCTGGACCACGTGTTTTGGATGCGAAACGCGCCCAAGCTACACCTGTGCCGGGTCGTCGGTGCCATCCGATCCGCGGTGCTGGCCACCGAACGAGAAGTTTTGAGTCGAGGAATGCTCCGCGAGGAGGGAGATATTTTCCACCTGACCCTGGACGAGATTGATGCCATGCTCCGTGGAGAACCACCATCCCCAAGTTGTTCTATTACTGGTACTGCTGCTGCTTCTACCAGCTGGATCGACGTTGTTCGGCCCCGCAAGGCCGTGTACCAAACCGCCCTCTCTTCCAACAGGTGTCCCCCCCTGCTGGTCGATTCGCGCTGCCGGATCCTCCGACCGGATCCTCCCCTCGAGGAAGCTCCGGAGGGAACACTGGTGGGCACCCCCATCTCCCCGGGGATTGCCACTGGTAAGGTCCGCATCGTGAGGTCCTCGCTGGGCGAGAATTTCCGGCCGGGAGAGGTCCTCTGCGCCATCGTGACGGGGCCGGCCTGGACTCCACTCTTTGCCAGCGCGGCTGCGGTGGTGTTGCGGATTGGCGGAGCCCTCCAGCACGGAGCGCTTTGTGCCCGGGAATACGGAAAGCCAGCCGTTTCCAACGTTGCCGTGATGGAAGAGCTCCGGGACGGAATGACAGTGGAGGTGGACGGGACGCGGGGAACCGTTACCATTCTGGACTATAACAGCGGCGGGGACGGTGACAAGGACAAGGACAAGGACAAGCAGAATGGGAAGATCGACGACGACGACGACAACGATGACAAATCGAAGCTTCCGACCAAATAGCCAAAAAAACGGCAGAGGTTTTCCAGCCACCATGTGTAAACTAATTGAAAGTATATTGTTTTTTGTAACCAATAATGTTAAATTAACGGCTTTCCTAAGACCCATTCCTTCACGTAGGGTTCGGGAGTTAGAATGTTCCAAAATTATGCGAAAGAAACATGGATATGTAGTGAATTCTAGAACAGAGAACTGACTCGAAATAGTATACCGGAGCTCCTACTATCCGCTCGTGAACTTTAGTCATCCTGCATTTGTAAGTCACTTTTCTTTCTCTGGCCTTTTGTCCATGAATGTTGTCCTCCACGAAATGCCGTGATTGAATGGTCACCGCATACTTTTCAAAATCGAATGAGGAATGGTCGGAATTTCGGAGCAATTTGAAATTTTAAAACTTTCGATCCAAATTCCGAGGAAGGACAATTGTGGATGATATCATTTGAAAACGGTATTATTGATACCACAAACATCGTGTGCCTGCAATTGACCATCTGGATGCAGTTCAACGAGCAAGCTGGCAGCCAACGAGTGCACCGTCATGGTAGGACTCTAGCCACGTGATACCCCCGAAAGAACTAACTTCCATCGTTCACTCTATATACCGGTACTCCCGAAAAAGCCTGCGGTTTTCGCTCCTCGTGTCCTTTCGAATCGTTTGGTTCTAGCTCCCTAGGAGTCAACGATTCCATTTTTGTTCTTGCTTTGTTTCCTTTCTATGCCTTTCCTTTGATTGGGTGCGCGGACTATTCTACACTCTACTGCAATATACCACAGCCAGTCAATGGTTTGGTTTCGCCCTGGACTGCCCCGTCCTTTCGCACGTACGTCCGGTCGAACCCTAGAGAAACGGACCTCAATTCCGGGCACCGCCAGCGCTCATTGCGTTGCGTTGCATTGCGTTGCATTGCGTTCAGCGGGTGTTGTATCAATCCATCCATCGCAGAGAATTCTCAACTCGATGTGTTGCCTCGGTCGGTCCGAAGACGACTAAGAAGACGACGCCGATCGGCCCTTGGTGACGTAAATCTCGATCACGTGGTGGGGATCGGCGTCGTGGCGGACCACTTTTTGAATGGGCAGCTGGACGGTTCCCGAGTCGCTCAATTTGTCCAAAAAACCCTCCACGTTGTCCTGGTTCCTCCGCTCGAGAGCCGTCACCAGGAGTGTCCCTGGGCTCTCCACCGCAATCTCGATCAGTACGTCCGCCAGGGATTCCCAGGCCTCCCTGCCATAGAGTGGTTCGTAGACGCAGTCGCAGTTGAGGCAGATGTCAAAGACGGGTTTGTTGTTATCGATGTCCTCATCGTTTTTTGTGGTGGTGGTGGTGGTGGTGGTATTCTGGACGAGGGCGCGTTCCTCGGCGAGCAGTGCGGCAATCCCGTCGCGGGACCAATCCAGTGCCTTGGCCTCGATGGCGGAGCAATCCTTGAAGTTGTCCCGGACGTTGTCCCGCAGCTGATCCATCAGCGAGTCCCGATCCGTCAGCACGACCCGTGCCTTATTGACGTTCTCATCTTTGGCGTTCTCGTTATCCAATATCTGCTTCCAGACCATTCCCGGAACCCCGAGGCCACACCCCAGCTCCAGCAGCGAGTTGAGGGGTTCACCATCGCTAGCATTGCTTTTCAGTTGGCGGTTCCTCCTCTTGACAAGATACTCCAGTCCCAGGACGGCGGCCTTCCAGACCCTCGTTCCGGCCCACTGGGTTCCGTCAAAAAGGGGAGCGATGGATCCCTCGGGGAGAACCGTGGAGATAGTCAGTGGCGAGAGCCTTTCGTCTCCGTTGTCGTTGTCGTTGTCTTTGTCTTCGTTGCTATTGCTGTTGCTGTTGTCGTCCTCCAAGTAATTGGTCGACGGCAACGGATACTCGATCTTCAATCCAATTTCGACGCTGTCTTTCCAACAGCTGGAAATGAACTCGGCGAATTCGCTGTCGTCCGTGTTGACTGTGCTGGTGCTGTCATTATCATTATCATTGTCGTTGCCGCTGTCGTCTGGATTTTGATTCGGAGTGCTCAATAAGCTTTCGCCTAGGTTGTCGTCCGAGATGGTCATGGTAGGGAATGATAGAATGAAATGAAATGGATCGTATTCTTTTGCTTCTGGTATTCGTTGGTTTCAGACCGATTGGTTTGCTTGCGTTTCCGTAGAAGTATGTTCATTTAGCAGGCTCGTTGAGTGATATATTACACGTAGTAATAGAGGAATGCTATTGTGATCAAGAATCTTGTAGCATCTGCCAGGAATGAGAACGAGCACGGGTACAGGATGTTACGTTTCCTGATCTAGAAAAATTGCTGTACCTGGTACTTGTACAAGGACGAGTAATTAACTTCAGAGGTAACTTAGATTACAGTATGATGTGCAAAAGAATCATCATGAATGATACCGGTACGAAGTAAAGCATTTTAGATTCGAACGATGAACGGATTTTTTAGTGCCCAAGTTTTTGTTTTGGTTGGTTCGCAGGCGCTTTGAGGCTGAGACGACTGACGACGCTTGGGTTTTGAGGTCTCGGAGTTTTGTCTATCATGTTGTATACTACTATCATATATATAATACATACTATATCAAACAATAGAATATGCAAGGATGAAGGTATGTAACGTATGTATATATGTACCATGTACCTTCAAGAGTGAATGTGATAAGCACCAACCACGATCCACGGAGCGAGCGTTGAGTCACGAAACGAAGTCCGATGCGTGTCCCCCACACGACTCGCCCGACACATTTGGATGGAGGATTTTTTCGATGGATAGTGGTCGAAGGATACGGTACGGATACTCCGAGGATACTTTTGTACGGTTTAAAATCCGTAACTTACTCGTGAGGTACTTCACCTATCTTTTCGATAGCCTCCGGCCTCACACGATTTGTGGTTCCTCCCTCCAACCGGAAACACAGGAGCTCAAGCAGAGGGAATTTCCCATTCGGGTGTGGGGTCGGGACAACCTAGTGTCGTACAAATATGGATTCCATACATCTCGTATTCGTCGTATACCACCCCAACATCGTTCCGTTGCTCGGTTCCACTATTCTCGGATTGTTCCCAGTCTCGATTAAAGGGAGTGAGCTGTTCTACTCCTAGTACTGGCGTCTGCATTGTACACTTAGACAGCAATAACAACACTCAGAAAGGAAGAGCCATGGCAGCTACAACCGCAACCACCACCATTGTGGGAGTGGATCCGTTCTCTCTCCCCGTACTCGCTTGCGTGGAGCATACGGAGAACACGACGGTAACAAGGATTGTTCCTGCGGCTGCTACTGATGCCGTGCAGCACGGATCGATCCGCAACGTCATTCGCAATGTCAATCGCATCAACGATGGAGAGGGCTTTGAAGCCGCACTCGATGATCGTGGTCGATTCAGCTCGGAGGACAACACCAACGAACCATTGCAGCAGGAGCAACAACAACTCCAACGGCAACAGCAACTGGAACAGCAACTACAATTGCAACTGCAGCAACGCCGAGGCCGTGTCCCCGGAACCATCCTCCGGCGCGTGCGGGGTGCCCGTCGTCGGTTTTGGCAAAAACTACTATCCCGACGTTCTGAACGACACAACAAGCTCCAGTCCGACGATCCAACATCGACAACAACGACTAGTAGCTTGGCCACCACTACGACGGTAGACTATGACATTTCAGAGGGCGACGAGTACGAGTACGAGTACGAGTCCGGATGCAAGTCCGGATACGAGCACGAGTACGATCCCGAGTCCCTCCGGGGGTTCTCGCTCCGGCTCGGATCGGGTTCGTCCGGGAACCAGAAAAAGCTCGGTGAGGCAGGGGACGATTGGATATTTCGCGAGCTAGTCCTGGACACAAACGCGAATCCTTCCATGGACGATGGTGGTGGAGCTGGTGGATATTGTTTCTTTGCCGAGGATGGGGAGGACATTGAATTGGTTTGGATCGGACCCGCCGAAGAAGCTTTGCAAGCCGCGTTGCTGAAACCGAGAACAAGAACAAGAACAAGAACTAGAACACCAACCTCCGATAATCCCGCGTTTTGCGGTGCCGCGCAAGCCGCCGCGAGAAAAGCCCGGGCCGAAACGATCCTGGTGGTGCCGACGAAAGCGAACGGGAAACCCAAACCGAAACCGAAACCACCCGGAAGCAAAGAGGAGGAGCGTCCTAGCCACACCGCAAATCTTCATGCTCCACCGGCAGACTCGGCAAAAGCGCAAGAGCCGCAGGTACCGGTGCAGCTGCAGCCGAATTTGCAGCTGCCCACCATGGAAGAACGGTTGCTGGCAACCGGTCTCGTGAAGAGAAAGGACTTTGACTTTGTTCCCGACACGGTCTCCAAGGAAGTTATGGCTCTCCACCACCAGTCCGCTTGCGCTGCGAATGCAGCAAAGGAAACAGAAACAGAAACAAAAACAAAAACAAAAACGGATCCAAATGAAAACGACGCCATCGTCTCGCATGTCAAAACGGGGATCTGGGAAATCACAACACAAGACGGCATCAGTGGAACCGAGCGCAAGCGGTACGTCGTCACGGGGGTTTGCATGGACGACCGGGTGGACACCAAACGGTTCCGAAAGCTCCTATTTCCTCCTAACTCAAACAACAACACTTCGAAAAAGCAGCGGCCTAAGATTGCCATGGCACCCACCGCCGTGGCGGAAGGCTTGGTTGGCTTTCGCTCGGGAACCATGGCACCCATCTGCCACTTGACGCCGATGAAACTTTATCTCGAGGAGAGCATCGTGTCCAAAAGCTCCTCCACCACCCAATCCACCAGCAAAAACAAAAACAATAACAATAAGAATGAAGACGAAACCAGGGACGAACGCGACCACCCCGCTGGGCACGATCACAATTACCACCATCATCGCCTGAACGTTGGATCCGGAATGTTCGGAAAGTGCCTCTCGATTCCCCTCGACAAGTTTCTACAAATCGCGGAAGCCTCTCAGCAGTCTCTTGAGATTTGCTCCCTGATCCAAACCAAAAAAACAAAGAATCCTGCGGCAAAGCAGCAGCAGCAGGGAGTGAAACCGAAAGCAAACCCCAAGAAAAAGACCCAGACAAAAAACAAGCAACAGAACAAGAACAAGAATAAAAACAAAAACAAAAACAAAAACAAGAAGCATAAAACGGCAGACGCTGCTGTTGGAAGCGATTCGAGATGCAAGGGCAACTCAAACCCAAACGCGAGTCCCTTGCAGTGACAACCTTCGGCTCGGCTCGGCTCCGCTTAACTCGATTCGATTCACTCAAACGAAGCGAAACGAAACGAAACGAAACGAAACGAAACGAAACAAAACGAAACGAAACAAAACGAAACAAAACAAAACGAAACGAAACGAAACGAAGCGAAACGAAGCGAAACAATCCAAGCAAGGGCTTCGTGGTCCTTCCAAGGGCCAAGACCCCATCGCATTTGCCCACAATCCGGAAACGGTGGGGATGCCTCTATGAGAATCCTTGGTGCCAGGGCCAACGGAGCGAATGGAGAAGGTTTGTCTCCATGAAACTAGGGAGAGATTTCTGACGAGGCGACGGGAATGGGCTCGGCTCAAGTAAATTACATAATGAATAGAACTACGGATAAAAAGTAAAAATAATTAGAACCCGAATCGGTAAAGATGAATGGAAATTGTGGCATTTATAAAAAGTGGGAATCTTCCCGGCAGCAAGCGCTCGAAACCATTCCCAAAAGGATCGATATCTACAACGCATAAAGTTTCAAACGGAGCACCGAGTGATACGCATTCGTGCTCTGTGGGTTGCATTGGATTGGATTGGATTGGATTGGATTAGATCGGATCGGATCGGATCGGATCGGAGCGGGTGACACTTTCCAACGCACCAACAACCGAGAGGTCATTAGTGCTACCGCAGCTGTTGCCGCCTCTGCTGCTGCCATTCGCAGTTCGGTCCGAGACGGACGGAATCTTGCAGCAAGAGTGGTATATCGCACTCATGGATGAAAATCAGCAACGTCGCAAATAGTTGCAATCTGCTCTTTGTTTGTTCATTCGTTCGTTCGTTCATAAATTCATTCGTTTGGTCATTGCAACTCGTCGGGGATACCCTCCCGTACAGAATATCGCAACTCGAAACTCGATCCCTCCTCCGCTGATCCAACGTCTTCGAACGTTGTTCGCAAATATCGTTCGTGCCTAACATCCTTGCACAAGTCTCACGGAACAAGCAGCCATTCGATCCCAAAAAACTCGCTGCTGCGACCATTTGTTGGAATTGCTGAGAAAGAATGCTATAATAATCACCTCCAAGTTATGTAACATTGATTATTTACTAGTACACGTACGCATATTATACATGGAAAATTACCAAAAAATGGTAAGATGGAGACTCGATGGAACGTTTGGTTTTACTCCCAAGTCGGCAGACATGGCACAGAGTGCAGATCGCAATAGATCGCTGGGGTCGAGTGGATCAATGCACGTATAATTGGTTTTGTTTCAAAGTGCTGTATCGATTCTTTTGGTTTCCGAAAATTGTTGCACAGAGACTTGCGGACGTTCTTGTTCCTTCATCCTAAGGACGGTTCGTTCGCTTCGATCGATCGCTTCGATCGCTTCGATCGCTTCGATACTGCACAAGAAAGAACCGTGAAACCGCTGTCAACTGCGTGTATCCAATCAAAAAAGAAGAATGTACATTGCATCCCAAATGCATCGTGGTTTTGCAGCATTGCCGGAACAACGATCCAAAATTTTCAATTCCGCAGTTTTTTGTTTCGGTTCGGTTTTGAGGTTCTGATATGTTATATTAGGAGGGAAGAAGCGCGCAACAAGCCCCTTTGCTTGTGCTTCGTTTGGCCACCGGCGTTTGAACCAAACTTGTCGCGACCACCGCTGCCCGGACCGCCACCAATGCCGTAAGAACGATGCTCCTCAAGATCTAGATCGAAATCGAAATCCTCGGGTCGAAAGACGCTATGCATCCTGTGGTTTGTGTTTGTCTTTTGGGCAGGATGCTCGTTGCTGTTGCTGTTGCTGTTGCTGTTGCTGTTGCTGTTGCTGTTGGCCGTCAGGACTTTGTGTGCGTCCACAATCGGCGGGGGGATTGGCACCGAAGCTGGCTTTTGTATTCCGGCCATGCGACGAGCAATGTCGATGGACCGCATGGTTCTCTGGGCCACCGGGGCCGTGGGATCGTATCCCTTTCGTGTCGGAGCCTTTCGTATTTTGTTGCTTGTCCCTGCGACCGCTGCGTCGTTTCCGATTCGAGCGGAAACGAAAAAGTGCAAGTTGCCATTCGAATTCGAATTGAAAGGATTCCACCACCACCAAGAGCCGGATGCAAGTGTGAGCACTAATAGGACGGCAAAGTGGATCACCATGGCTTGGTTCCCTCGCAGGTTCTTCATTGTTGTTCTTCGGTATGGTTTTTCTGGCATGAAGAGTACTAGTAGTGAGAGTTGGCTTGGACTACTCGTATTGCATTTTTGAATAGAGTCATATCCTTGGGAGGAGTTCCGAAATGGGCGGTTCGATCAAACCATGGCAAAGGAAAAGCGTTCTGCAGCATCGCGAGTCCCAGTTTCGGCAAGATCCGCCCTACGGCTACGACTTTTGTCAAGACAGGAGGTAGGCACGAGCAGTTGTTGCGATTGGAAGGAACAAAAAATAGTACCTGTAGGAACAGTGATAATAATTGTTGGCAATCATCGACGGTCGATAGCGGGACAAAAAAGTGAGGCTATTGTGTAGTCGTTTAAAAACAGTTCAAATAACATGCCCGGAATCCAACCGGGAATCTCTGATTCTATGCGTTGGATCGTCCGAAGCAGTGCTGCACGAAAGAGCCGCGTCAAATTTTGTCGATGAAACGTGGAAACAACCCAGACCACGACTGCAACACGTTTGAGATTCAGATTTTGTTGATGGATTGATTGATCAGAGGATGGATTGGTAGGTAACGTTTACGGTAAGATTACGAGTATGATTATTGTATTCAGTAATATCGTAGTACCGTAATAAAGAATGTCAATGATTCAGTATTGTTAGTTGTTTGACGACGGATCATTCTCTTTCGGCACGGTAACCTTACCCTCACTGTGTTTCCTTGTATCGCAACTCGGGAACGAACTGACGAACTACTTGGTTCCCTCAATACGCACTCGAGGTTCATCCAATTTTGATTCGACTGCCAACCTTCAACCGACTTTTTTATGCAACAATTGCAATCACGAGACCAAGTGAGGATATGATTTCTCTTGAATACGAATAACGAAACCAAGCAACTGGTGGCGGCGGTAGCGGTATACGAACCGATACCGAGCAGAAATGCGACCATGTCGATCGCCAGTCGTTCTCCTCGTATGGCTCTTTTGGCTTCTCGACATTGGACTTGGAGTAGTTGATGACATTGGACTTGGAGCACGTGTAGTTGTTATCGCAGAGGCCAGAACGTGGAGAGATATTCTTCCGGTAAATGGCGGAAGCATCGAGCGGCAAGGAGGAATTCGTCGCCGACACCATTTTCGACCCGGGGAACTTAACTTTGAAATCGAGGAGGATCCATTGTATTTTCCACCCTTGACCGACGAGGAAGCCGAACCAGAAAGGAAGCCAAGCGAAAAGGACGCGACAACGGAAACCAAAACCAAAACCGAAACAAGCACACCAGATGAAACAAAGCCTAAAAGTGAACCAACAACAGTGGAGTTTGTTCCTGAAACACAAGCTCCCTCAGGTCCAACACCATCACTATCAACACCAACAACAACAACAACAACAACAACAACAGCAACAGCAACAACAGCAACAGCAACGTTGTCGCCCATTGATCAACCGCTTTCGAGCGACATTCCTGTCCACAAGAAAAGTCCCAAATCCGATCCCAAACAAAGAGACATAAGTTCCCATCGCAGTCATCACCGATCTCGGTCCCGAAACTTTGACACTCTGGTAACAACGGAGACTACGAATTCCGTCTTGGTGACTACGGAGTCACCGATTGCTGTCCCAACAGACTCCCCCACCAGCAAGGTTGAGGTTGGGGTTGAGGTTGAGGTCGACGTTCACACTAACACTGACACTGACATTGACATTGACCTCCAAAAGTCTTACACCTATCCCGAAAACTCCATCACACCGATCCAGCCACCGCGATGGTACTTCAACTACGATACATCCAGTGATTAACTGTACGGACCGGGATATTCGGTCCTCTCGTTTTCGAGTGAGAACCCAAACGAGCTCATTGTCGAATACGGCAACAACGCATGGGTGCATTACGAACCACCCCCACCCATGGATCCCTATGCTGCCATGGCTCTGGCCAACGGATTGTCGGATCCCAACACCCACCGGGATGGAACGGCAACGGAAGAAGAAGACTCTCCTTTTTTTTATTGGGACGAATTCGGTCCCGACGGAATCGGCTTTGGCCCCTGGAAGGGCGCACTCGCCAGCCGGAACCTTCGCAGCACACCGAATCACTGCGGGAACGTGGGGAGGCAATCCCCGATCGACGTCCGCCCCACCGGTGTGGCCTGCCTCGAGCACCACCAGATCCGCTCCCGCGGGGGCGACTTTCGGCTCGGAGGAGACCGCGGCAACGTCCGGCTGTCCATCCTGCCCAGCAAGCTAAGGGTGTGGGTCCAGCGCCGGCCCTGCATCGACCTCGACAATCCCGTGTGCAGCGAGCCCGATCCGCCCCACGCCGATTTTCCGCACGGATGGCCGGGATTTGCCGACATGATCCACGTGGATTTCAAGTTTCCGGGAGAGCACACCATCTATGGTGAGGTCTTTGACGGGGAAATGCAGATCTACCACCTGCATCCCGGAAGGAGGAGACTGCCCGTGGTGAGCGTTCTCGTAAAGGTCGATACCGACATCGACATCGACATCGACATCGACATGGATATCAACACCAACACCAACACCAACACCAACACGCACACAACGGGTGCAAACCATGGGCACAACGAGTACTTACAGCAGCTCATCGATGCGTTTCAATACGAATACGACACGAACAAGGCTCGGTGCGCGGCAGCTGCGATCCGGGAAGGGAACCGCAGGAGAAGACTACGTGTTCAGAAGCTCGAGCGCCACGAAACGACAAGGACAAACAACGTTGCAAATCAAGAAAATAACAACGACAACAACAACAACAACAACAACAATACTCATACGGGGGACGCGGGACAGCGTCGAGCACCACAGCCAAGAGGGAATGATAACACTCTATCGGGTAGGGGGGGAGGGAGAGGGGTCTCATACCCATCGACGCAACCAAAAAATAACACTGGGGATGCGGATGGGACGCAAAAACGGGATGATGGCGGGGACTTTCCGCTTTCAAATCTCGAAAAGCTAGCAAATGCAGCATTCGGAGGGAACCAGGAAACGCTCGAGCACTACGCTAGCCTCCTGCGGAACGATTCCAATTTCACGGTTCAAAAGGACGAACACCGTCGCCGACTGGCATCGAGGTGGTATCCGCACCACAAATCGTTGGTTCCTACCTATTATTTCTACGGATACGATGGATCCCTGACGGAGCCACCGTGCACCGAGATCGTCTCGTGGTTCGTCATGGACACCCCCATGAGGATCTCTAAGAACCAGCTGGAACAAATGAAAAGGATCCTCTTCACCAACGTGCACGGCGATACCTGCAAGGAAACCAGCGTCCACTACCGAAAGAGCGTGGCGCGACCGATTCAGGAAACCGGGGGGAATCGAGACGTCTGGCACTGCACCCGCGACAATTACGTGCCGGACCACGAGCGGCCACCTGTTTCCTGAAAGCAAAAAAGGACAGGAAAGGGGAAAAAAAGAGAGGAGAACTCGACTCATCGTGGATCAGGCTGGATGGAACGAGGTGGCTCCTTCCGAACCTTGCCGTACACGGCTGGACGTGTACTGTAGTAAGAATAGAAACATGTTTTAAAGAGCACTAGATTAGAATCGTGGAATGGAACCAAGAGCAAAGAACAAAGAACATAGTAGCGACCCAGAAAGAATCCACTCGATGAATGCGACGAGTGCATGGCAAAAAGCGATAGTAGATTGAAGAAAGATTAAAAGATAATCTGGAAGCATTCAGTGTACACGTAGCATCAGAAAGCAAATGGGATTCAGTTGCAATAGACGTGCGGATGACGCGATAGAGGTGCAGATCGGTTTGCGATAGAGGTGCGGATCAGTTTGCATAGAGGTGCGGATTGGTTGACGCGATAGACGTGCGGATCAGTTGACGCGATAGAGAGTGCGGATCGGATTGCGATAGAGGTGCGGATCGGATTGCAATAGAGGTGCGGATTGGTTGACGCGATAGAGGTGCAGATCGGATTGCGATAGAGGTGCGGATCGGTTTGCGATAGAGGTGCGGATTGGTTTGCGATAGAGGTATTATGCTCTCACTATTTTCAATTTGCTGCAGTGATATCTCTTTGGCAATAATTTCTGCACGCAAGCCAATACAGACACACACACACACACACACACACACATTATATTCTTCGTAATACCTACGTTTCGCTACAACCTCATCCCGGAACTCAGTGTTTTTTGCTTCAGTGAATACAAGCTTTTTCGTCTTTAAGACCCGAACAACGATAGATCTACCATCGAAGGAAGAAACAACGATAGGGGACAAACGCAAAACAATTACGGTCGCAGGTGTTCGTACTAGTGCTGTTGCTGACAACTTCGTATTACTTTTGCGTATACCTGCGAACATTATAGGATCGAATTGGCTCAAGAAACGATGGTGCCCAAGCGCCAACAATTGGATAGATGTATGGTACTGATAAAAAACTTCCACTTCTGTGTGTTCAGAGGTATTCTTATTATTCTTATTATGAACTACTACACGGAAGTTTACTCGTGAATACCATCGGATCGAAGAACGATGTTCAACAAATGCAAAACAAATAAAATAGAGCGCATTCGATACCCGCGAGGCAGAAATTGCAGTCACTCCCAAAACGTAACCGGTAGGTTCCTTCACGCTGGCTCGCTGCTGTTGCTGCTGCTGTTACTTGGAAATACTTCATATAATGATGTAATCTGTGGAGAGTTTGGCGCGGCATTCGACCTCCGCACCTTATTTCCAGCGTGACTGATTTGGTTCATTCCTCCACCACGCTTATTACTACGGTTTCTTGGGAAGGATCACTCGATTGATGGCGTGCAGGATACCGTCACTTGCCTGCACGTCCGCGTTAATAATCTTGGGATCTAGGTGGCTGAGATCAAATTCGGCGTTTTCGTCCCCAAAGGCGAGGCTACCGGTACCAACCTGGTACGTAATAGATTTCTCCTTTCTTTGGCGATTGATAATGGTGGAGCACCTGGTTTGGGTCTCAATTCCGTTCATCATTTTGAGCTTGCCGTTGCAGACCAAGTCCGACGACCGGATCACGGCACCCGGAACGATGTGATACATAGCGATAAACTTCCATCGGTCCAGCTCATTACCAGTCAAACCCTGTAGCGGCGGAAGAATTGCGTTGTTGACCGCATCGTTAGTGGGTGCAAAAATTGTGAAAGTTTTACCATCCAGGAGCATGCGCTCGGGGCTTTCGCTGAGTTCTCGCCTTGTAACATCGCACAACCCGGTTCCTCGCATGACCTCGCACCAGGTGCTAAAAATGTTTTCATTGGCAATGTCACATAGGATTTGACCTTGGGATTTCATGATTCATAGTGTTGAATAGAATTTAAAAAGTGTGAGTTTAGAAAGGAGTCATGCAAGGTACATTTCCAAACGTCACGGGCAAAGTTACGTACAGACACCCATGAAAGGTCTTGTCTCCGATGGGGCAGACGACACCGACGGGTTGCTCGATGGACTGCTCGATGGAGTTGCCGATGGGAAAGAAGACACCGATGGGGTGCTCGATGGACTGCTCGATGGAGTTGCCGATGGGGCAGACGATAAGGTTGGGACATCCGACGGTTCGTCAGACACGGTAGGATTCTCCGATGGTTCGTCCGACGTGGTGGGATTCTCCGAAGGCTCCTCCGAGGTGGTAGGATTTTCCGATGGCTCGAAGCTAGGTGTGGCAGACGGACTTGCCGACGGCGAGGAACTCGGAATCTCCGAAGGGCTTTCACCCGGAGACGCCGAGGGGTGAGCCGTTGGGGGAGCCGTGGGAGCCGTACTGGGTTGGGCAGTAGGAGCAGAAGAAATAAGTGGGGGTGGGACCGTAGGATCGGCATCGGTGGGCATGTGAGTCGGAAGAGGAGTTGGTCTGGGTGTCGGCCGAGCAGATGGAGTAGGTGTTGGTTCGTGTGTAGGCAACGGCTGAAAAAATCGTGGAACGCAAAATCAAAATGGACAGTCATTGGTGAGAGGCAACGCCGTTTCCTTCGTTTTTGAAGTTGGAGGATTGAATCGAATGCGCAAAATGATGTGTAATAATTCGGTGATTGATACAATACTTACCGTTGGGTTCGGCGTCGGCCTTCGTGTTGGTTCGGGTGTTAAAGGTGCTTCTGTTGGAGGGGCCTTGGGGTACTCAGGGTAGTAAGGATAGACAGGATAATATCCAGGATTGTAGCCAGGATTGTAGCCAGGATTGTAGCCAGGATTGTAGCCAGGATTGTAGCCAGGATTGTAGCCAGGATTGTAGCCAGGAGTGTAGCCAGGATTGTAGCCAGGATTGTAGCCAGGAGTGTAGCCAGGATTGTACCCAGGATTGTACCCAGGAGTGTACCCAGGAGTGTACCCAGGATTGTACCCAGGATTGTACCCAGGATTGTACCCAGGGTAAGGATTGTACTGATATTGAGGGTCATGGTACGGGTAGTAATACTCGGTGGGTTTCAACGTTGGGTGCGGGGTTGGCTTCGGGGTCAACCTGGGCGTTGGAATAGGAGTCGGCATCGGTGTCGGACGTTGTGTTGGTTCTGGAGTAGGCCGAGGCGTAGGGTTTGGGGTCGGACGCTCGGTAGGCGGTACCTCCGTTGGGTGAGGCGTCGGAGGCACGACGGGAGCGGGATAAGGGTTATGATAGGGGTCGGGATGGTAGTGAGGGGTGGGCATTTTGGGAACGGGCGCCGGGTTTGGGTATGGGTCTGGCTTTGGAACGGGAGGGGGGTTTCTTAACGGGAAGTCATTTCCTCTCGTTTCCTCTTCCGGCCCGGGAGCTGGCACCGGAGCCGGCAAGGGGATGCCAAAGAAGCTTCCATCCAATGCGATCAGATCACGGTCGGGTTCTTTGTTGTCGCTTTCAACAGCTACGACAAAGCCATTGTCACCATTTCCCATCGCTGCAATGCATAGGGAAAGCGTCACCGCGCTTGCCGAGAATTTCATGGTTGTTGATTTTCTCGTTTGATATGTTCGTTCGAATAATCTCTGTGTGGTTCTAAATGCTAGTAGATGAAGTTCCTAATGAAACAATCAACTATGTGTATCTACTCTTTTCTTGCTATGATCGCGTCGTATTGTATTATTTATCGAATGCATCCGATTGCATAGAATGATGAAGGAAAGCAATGGTGATACTCTTCCTTTGTTTCGGTAGGTCCAACGATGTTTGTAGCTTATTCGCACGGTTTTTCGGTCGCAGCCCGTGACATGAAGGTATGTGTAAAATGTGAGCACGCCCCTCGGGGAAAAATCCGTTTGGTTTCTCGCTCGCTCGTAAATAAGCCTTATGACGCATGCCGAGCAAATGCCATGATACACATAGGAAAACGCATTGAGTCTAATGAATCCGGTGTCAACGGTTTTGACATGTCTGTGACAACGGTAACTTTCTGAAGAATTGCCCGTTCCTCGAAAACGGTGAAGTGCGTGCATGCAGAATGTCTTAAAATTGCATGTGGGTGCGTTCGCATTCGTGAAAGTATGTACCGTTATATTCAGTTATGATCATTTTGGCGAACGACCCACACGGCTTCGAGAGCACCACAAATTAAAATTGTGCCGGTACTGAAGTAGCCTCCTTT
Organism: Pseudo-nitzschia pungens; assembly: GCA_037355855.1. Lineage (NCBI taxonomy): Eukaryota > Bacillariophyta > Bacillariophyceae > Bacillariales > Bacillariaceae > Pseudo-nitzschia > Pseudo-nitzschia pungens. The sequence continues at coordinate 2,322,370 of CM074768.1, forward strand.
TCTGAAGTATGTATGCTTTGATCATTTTTCTGGCATCTCTTAGCAGTCCTATTATTATCATCTCACCAAATGCTGCTAGGTACAGTGCTCTTATGTAAAGAGATTGCTGACTCACTCACAATCCAAATAAACAAGAAAACAGTCTCAAGTTATATGCTCTGGCCAATCTCATTTTTTGTAGCTGTAGTCTTCTTCTTGTTGTTGTTGTTGCTCTTGTAGAATAGTACCAGCAGTACTAGGTAGCTAGTACTACTAGTCGTAGTAGTACTAGTACTAGTAGTATTAGAAGTGGTAGAGGAGAAGTTCTTGTTTTGCTCCTGTCATGAACAAGCAAGAACAAGCTCACCCCCCCTGCTGCCTTCTGGATTTGCATTCCAAGTGGGAGACTTGCCACCACTACGCTCTCGTGGTGGATTTCCCTGACAACAACTACAAGATCAGACCTTGCCTGAACAGAGCAATCCTAGCTCGGTACCGTAAGTTACTGGTTCGTTGGAAAACTGCGCAAAGTCGGAGCATCGAAACGACGTAACGGGCAAGTTACGGGACGGTATGTGGCCATATTCATTACTTCGTACTTCTTCTACCGTAAGAACCTTACCGGTACTACGAAGTATTATTTTTTTTAATTAAAAGAGAGTACGAAGTAAGGTTAAGGTTTACTACGTAGTAGTATTAATTAAAAAAATACGTACCGGTAACCTTACGAAGTAAAAGTAAGTTGTGTTACGAAATACTTCGTACAACTTAGGTTAAACCTTACCGGTACGAAGTACAGTACCGTACGGTAGAAGTAACCTTACTTTTGATTCGTAAAACCGAATTAAGGTTAAGATAACCTTACTCGTAACATTACCTTGTACTATTGAAAATACAGTGGGTGGCATTTTTTTGGCGTCCTACTGACGATTGCAAACGTCAAGAAGTCGAAAACGTAAGGTTAGCCGTACTACCGGTATGGTGTGGATCACGTTCTCCCACCGTAACGGTTTTGCAACCGTTTTCGATCCCGGAACCGCACCCGCGGTGGATCCCGCCATCGCCACACGGTCGCTCCAACGGTAGGAATGTTCTGCATTTCCCATAGCCGAATCGTCGGAACTTCCGTGAGAATATGTATATGACGCAAGCACTAGCTATCCCCGCGAGCGGATCCGGTCGTGTTGGCGTTGAAAGATTGGTCTGTATCCCAAGCGGGGATGGTAGGATTTCTACCAAAGCATACTTGAATTTTGGGCGTGTGCCGATACAGTATCCAATAGTATGCAATTAGTATGCATTGGGAGCAGTGTGTTCAGCTATACCCGTGTAGACTCCGGTAGAACCTTACAGTAATTATGTAAATTGGAAATACTCTTTTTTTTAAAAAACGTAAGAGGAAGATCCTCTGGATGGAGAAATTCTTACCACACATCTTCGCGATCCGGGGACAGTACAGATAGCTACAAAGGAGTCGTGGACGTCGATCCAAGATTCCTCCAGCCGTTGTGTGCATGTGTGTTTGAGCTTTTTAGGCCATCTGGGTCTCGCTCGTTGGGAATAGTATGCAACTAGCCTATGAATCGAGACAACGGCCCGGAGGTTTAGTCCCCGTGGGTTTCGCTTGTGGCTTGGGAAGATAGGATCCCCGCAACAATCGATAGGCACTAACAACCGCAATCCATAACATTCAACACCCGGGGACTATCGGCATTCGAATCGCATACATCGTTTGCTTACGTTTGCTTCCGTTGCAGATAAGGGCGTTTTCCATCGGAGTTTAGTGTGACAGGTTCCTAACACATCCAGACTCGACAAAGTCTCTAACAAACAACCGACACGACACGTTCCAAGAGTGCTCCTCTGCGGTTTCCACGATTGTTTCGCATCCCAAACATCTATCAAAACGCGATAGTATTCCAAACAACGTCACAACATTCCAACCCAACAAGAACCAACGAACGCTCAACATATATTGATGCATTAGCTACCGCGAAAGAACTCAAGTTGTTCTCTTTCTTCTTTCTTTCGTTGGTATAGACTCACAAAACCAACAACCACCAGGAAACGAAGCACAGGATTCATCCGGTCCAGTACAACCCAATCCAATATACAACAGAACACTATACAATACTATACAATATTATACAATACAATTGCAATGATCCATCCGGCCTTTCGAAATCGTCACCATCCCTACTACCAGTGCGGGAGCCAATCCCCCACAACGATCGAAGCCACCAATTCCGGGGAGAGCAGCAGCAACAATCCCATCCTGCGCAGTGCGTTTCCAGCGATCCGCGAGTGCGGGAGCACCGACTCGTCCCAGAGCACCATCACGGAGAGAAGCACCACCAGTGACAGCAACAGCGATAGCAGTGTCAACAGCGATGGCAGCAGCAATGGCAACAGTGATTGCCACGGCGATGAATCGGTGGCCCCCAAGTCGCTGGCGGCACTGGTAGAGGTCGCCAGCAACCTGTTCGATCGTCAGAAAGAACAACAAGATACGAACAACGAGCAAGGCCAGCACGATTGTGCTGCGGAGCAAGCCGAAAAGCAGCAAGAAAAGCAGCAAGAGCACGACCGATCTGGGGAGCAGCAAGAACAACACCAGCAACAACAACAACAAGAAGAAAAAGAAAGACAACATGTTCCAGAGGAACCATGCCAGCCTTCGCCACCAGAACCCAAGACCGTTGTCGAGGCACCCACGGTAGGGATCGTTCGAAACAGAAGCGAAAGTCTTTCGTCCCTGTCTTCCTCCTCGTCGTCTTCGTATCGAGCGGCAGCAAACGACACCCCCCAAAGGCGCAAGCCAGAATTTGTTGCGACAAAAACATTGACAACAACAACAACAACGGCATCATCACCTCCATCGCCCTTGTCCACAAAACCAACGAGCTCGAAGCATACGTCGTCCGCAATTGCTCCGGCCACCGCCACGGCAACTGCCCGTACCCCGCCCCAAACGATCCGATCCTCCCTCCGCGTGTCGGCAGGCGTGGTCTCCACCGCCCACTGCAGCACCCGCGAAGGATTCGTGGAACGCCTCCGATGGGTTCTGGACGACGAACGCTGCGGTTATCTAGAGTGGACGCCGGGAGTGGGCCCCGACGCCTTTGTGGTCCGGTCCTCCAAGCGCTTTTCCACCAGCGGGACCATGCACCACCTCTTTGGTATCCGCAAGATGTCCTCCTTCTGGAGGCGCCTCCACCAGCTGGGATTCTCGCGGATCCGGGATCCGTCCGATCCCCACAACCTCGATGTCTTTTCCCGGCCAGGGTTTGGCCGAGAGCAAAAAGAAAGACGGGAGCATCGGCGGGCTGCCCTGGTGAAGGAAGAGGAAGACTCTGGTTCGGTGTCTTTGTCGTCTCCAGTGTCGTCGTCTTCTTCTTCTTCTTCTTCTTCTACACGGCTCCCAAACACTCCCCCCGTCAGGGTGGTCTCCAATGCTTCGTTGAGCGCGGCCGCTTTTGCGAGCGAAAAACAAAGCGCGTTCTGTAGCAGCCCTTCACCCGAAATGGGAGCACGACGGATGATTGCCCTCCCGGGATCACTCCCCCTGCCACCGTGCCATGCCAGCAGCGTCAACAGCTGCATCAGCAAAAAGGGCACAACTGCCATCAAAGGGAATCATCACCCGAGCATTGACAGCAACAGCAATACCAACGATAAAACCACCACGGTGGTCCGCCTGCGAGCCCGGAGCGATCCCCTCCCTCCCAACCCCACCTCGCGATCGCGGTCCGAGACCCCGACCCACCAGGTTCACCTCGCAGGAAGCAGCATCAGCAGAGGGTCTCCTCCCCCCATTGTGGTGACCCGCAAGAGGGACCGTGAACCTTGTCCCCCGCCCAGTCCCGAGACCTTGCGCTGGCTGGGGGTTCCTCCTCTCGGCAACCATCGAAGCAGCAGCAGCAACAACAATTGCAATGGCGATGGTCCGGCGGCAGGAGAGGGCTTGTCTGGGCACGGGTGGGCGTCGTGGGCGGGATCAGGACCGAGGCACAGCAACAATAGTCCCGGAGACAACCAAAACTACCACCACGCCAGCGTCACGCAACAACAGGTTGTCGCCCGGCAGATCAAGAAACCCCGGCGGGAAACAGCAGCAGCAGCAAGTTCCATCGATCGTCCCCCACCACTCGAATTCGTTGCGGAATACGTCCGGAAACTCGTACAAAGCAACCTCTACGATGTGGCAGGCCGAGAAGAATCCCAAGACCAACGCGAGGAGTGCGAGGCAGCATCGGAAGCGAAAGCAACAGCGACAGCAACCACGCCTTCTTCTTCTTCTTCTTCTCCTCCTCCCAAAGATTCTGCGTCGGTGACGACAAAGCCGCGATCCGAAAGCCCAAACAGATCGGCCCCGCATTCTTCCTTTGTTCCTCAGCGAAGGGAACACCACCGTCCCTTTTCGGCTGCCCCGCGGCATCCTTCTTCGATCATGCATCCCAGTGGTCCTCCTCCGATGCCGTACTGCCCTCCCCACCATGGAATGCCTCACTACCCTCCTCACCATGGGATGCCTCCTCTTCATCATCCCCATCATCATCATCATCAACATCCTGGTCATCCCTGGGATCCTCATGGCCACGGTGGTCGCTCCTTTCGATCCTTTGTTTATCGAGGGTCGGAATCAACCACCCCGGCAGGTGCAGGTTTTTACAGCTATCACCACCAACACCACCATACCACAGCATTCCGGAATGGTGGCAACAACTCTGCGACAAACGAAGACGACTCCGATCGCAACCACATCGACAATGACAATGACTCTCACCCACGCGTGATCCACAGGATCCATTCTCCTCCCCTCTCGGATCGAAACCCCATCAAAGAAGCAGGGTCTGTTTCTGCCGTCGCCGTAGAGGACTCTTCTCTGTCTGGGGACGACGACACCAACGACGACAGCACCAGAAGCAGTCGCAGTAGTTGCAGCAGCAACGAGGACCCCCACCATTCCACGATCGTCCGCGACCTTCGACTCCTGGAGCGCCACTATTTTCGCGAGGAGCAACACCGCCGCTACCAACACGCCTCGCAAGGGGGATGGTGCAACCACCACGTTTACATCCGTTGAGTTTTGTAATAAATTTAAATTCGGGGCTAAATACAACAAGGCATTGTAGGGAAAGACACTCGCTTTGCTCAATGCAACTCGGGAAGAGCGACAAAACCAACTGATTTACTCGATGGGTTCCCGCAGGTTTCTTGTTGTACACAATACAGCATTTTAATATTATAACAATACAATAATAATATAACGACATTACATCATAACAAAACATGGCATGGCACAACATTATTTAGAATGTCTTCTACTAGCAACCGTATAAAGCAAGGCACTGGCACCCAAGTTGAGTAAATGTACAAATACTGTTAGAACATCATTTCCATTAGTCTTGATTGAAATTTCGATTCTGGTATAAACATGATGTTGCGTACACGAACGATAAGTAAATACAATGTACTGTATTGATTAATTACTACTAAGCTTACTTCGTACTATGATAATACTATTTTTTGTCCCGGGTCCCTCTCCAGACAAGAGCAGACCACTGTGCTTCCTCCACTTTATCCCGACGTCGTCGATATCCGTCCTTCGAATCCAATAAAGAAATACTTCACTTTGTATGCCGGAATGCGCGGCGAGAAGATCCAGCATCTACCAACCGAATCCTTCTGGTTGGTATGGGCTCCATATTAACACACTGCTCTCCGAAAATCAAATGAATTGCACACATAAATGAATGCATGCATACATTCATACATGCACGCATACATGCAGATATACACTCATGTACACATGCACACATACATGCAGATATGGATACCACTGAAGTAGCTGTTTGGGTGTGCTCTACTCCAACAAGCAAACTGCTACCCGTCCATATTCGGTGCCCAATCTCGAATCGATAGTGACCGACGACGAGAAGGAATATGTCCCAACATTACGGAAGACGACTACATTTTCGATCCTCCCGGTGCCCGTCGCACGCGCGTGTATGAATTTGCCGCACTGGAATGGAATGGATGTCATGAAATGGATGTCATGAAATGGATGTCATGAAATGGATGTCATGAAATGGATGTCATGAAATGGATGTCATGAAATGGATGTCATGAAATGGGCTGCTCTGCGAACGAATGAACGATAAAGCCCGCCAACAAGGTTGGTGCTCGTATCTTGTGGCAAGGATCCTGCCGTCGCATAGAATAAGGACACGCGAATTAGAACACCCAAGGCACGGATCGGGCCGGAGTGGGACAGTGTCTCGAGGCAACTGTAGCTGGCCAACAAGTTTCCCGTCTGCTTGCCTGCCTCGTTCGAAATGGCGGAATGCTTTCAGAAGATGCAAGTTTTCGCTCTCAACAATATCTCCTCGCGTGGCGTGGCGCTATCGTTCTGGTGTCGGTTGGCGAAATCCGATTCCTGCAGAACACAACACAACGCAAGGCAACACAAGGCAATCCAATCATTGTTGTTGGATACGGTCGTTCTTGTTACGGTTCTACTAGTTCGAACAAAAACAATCCATCCATCTGCAAGCACAAACTTCGAGTGGAAAAACGAATGAGTCGACTCCCTCACTCCATCATCCGTTCGATAATCGTATTCCACGATAAATCAATCGGGGATGAAAGACGTAGTGTGCTGTTCGGTTGCACACACGAGCACGGGATACCAGACCAGACCAGACCAAATCAAATCGAAGCAAAGCAAATCGAAGCAATTCGAAGCAAATCCGAGGAAAATCGAAGCAAACCATATTGCATCTCCGGATGTCTCGTCCAACGGATGGGTCACTCCTATTCCCTCCCTCGATCAATCAATAAATGCATGGATTCAGAGGAATCTGCTCGTTAACCCGGTAGGTAGTCTCGTTTCGGTTTTCTTGTTGTGGTACGGTAACTCTTACTGTCTTGTTCTCTTCGACTTCTGAGGATTTCTCTGGACTTCTCCCAAAATACGAACCTTGGCATGAACACGTTTCGCATTCTGGCGTCGTTTTCGCATAAGTTGTCCGGGGAACAGGAACTGGAACGGTATGCACCAACTGTCGAACGGTACGAGTACGTTCGGTTCCTGTCATTTTTGTTACACATTTAAGGAAAATCCAATTTGGAAATTGATTACGAAGGAATTTTGTGGTCTATCATGCAAGTAAACCTTACAGAGGAAAACTTGCACCTTTTCCATAGCATTCGGTTCCTACTTAGGCAATAAGAATCAGACATATGCCAAACCCATCCCCCTTTTTTAATGAGAAAGGCCATCTGCCAAACCTGTTCCAATTAATTTGAAAGAGAGAGAATACTGCGCCTCCGGCAACAATTGATTGAGACTCGTGTAATATTCGAAATTGAACGATTCCATTAAAAGTGCGTTAAATGTTACTCACTTTTGAACGAACGATAAACGAGTTTCAATTGTTGTCGAACGCATCGTATTACGTAGGAACGAATGTGTATCGTATTCGCTGTACTCGATCACACTAAGTAATTGTGATCGTGGTTGTGTATATATCCAGCTTTTTATGACATTTTATATAGTAACATGTCAAAACCCTCTCTGATTTTGAGACAGAAAGCAGATTGTTTTTATCTCCACCAATGTGAGTTGGTTGGGCTGATGACTTCGGCGGTACGTAGCGTAAGTGTAATAGAACCATGGTATTGTATTTTGAACAATGGACAACTTTTCCGGGATCTGGTAATCTTAATTAATGTAGTTACCGGTACCGTAGAAACAGGAGTCGCATCGAAAGAGAACAATAACAAAAAAAAAGGGTTCTCCGATACGATTCATTCGACATACATACGGTAAGCTTAGTGTATGCATCTACTTGTAACCTTACTTCTGTAAAATAATACTACGTACGACAAGGATTGAAAACACATGGCAATATTGTACGGTAAGACTACGGTACGTTTCACAGGGATCAAATAATTGCTTCCAGGGTAAGATTACTACGGAATTCCTATCAGCTGTCCCCGGGCTTCCGTAGAAATGAGTAGTTGAGGATGTAGAACCGGGGGACAGCTGATAGGAATTTTGTAGTAGTTGAGGATGTAGAACCGGGGACAGCTGATAGGAACTTTGTAGTAAGGTTTACGGTAAATCTTACACCGATAGAATTGATCCAAGACCTCGGAAGATTGCAGTATTTTCGGGACCACACCGGGGGTGGATGCAGTCACATTTACTTTTTAATATAGCCTCGAACAAAAAATAATGCATACTCCATTAATTGAGAGACTTGTTTCTCATAACTTCCACGCCATTGAGAGAATATGATTAGGATAGATTAAGACGGGCTTTGTAAGTAACCAAAATGAGAAGAACGAAGTTATGCAATCGTGTTTCATATCATTTTATTTGTATTATTACTATTATTTTTCAGAACGTGCGAAGATCTTTTTGGACATAACATCCTAAAACGAACCTTCTGTTCTTTGTTCAACAAACTGCAGGAGGTTGCGAGTTGTTGAGTTGTCACTTTTTGAATTTCCAGAGTGCGTAAACGTATGATGAGGTTACGTTTAGTTTCATTATTTTTTGTTCTTCGAAATTGCGTGAAGATTTCTTACGTAACTTCCGTATCCATCCTGTTTGGATTCATTACTAGTTACCCGTACCGTACTGTACCAGTCTGGATACACATACCGCCACAAAACGCATCGCAATCAATTGCAATCAATGAATCAATCAAACACCAGACAGTGATCGCTTTGCCATTCCACCAAAAAAGAACTACTGCATTCACACTACCATGGTGTCCCTGGTCTTGTCTCCGGATTGTTGCCCTCCGTTGCACTGCCGACACGCAGATGCTGTCGGTGATCCCAATGTAGGGATACACAAAATGCTTGCTAGCATTGTTCACCAAAAATCTCCCATCAACAACAACAACAACAACAACAACAACGACGACAAGTCTTCCGCCTCGAATTCTTTGTGTTCTTCTGTTTCGCTGCCGGAAATCGAATCGACGACGACGAAACGACGAAAACGCGTCCGGTTCTCGGAGTTTGCACAGCTAAACATTATTCCTGGTCTCAACGCCTATTCTGATCGAGAACTCGAGGCCATGTACCTGACACCCGGAGATTACCACCGCATCCGCCTTGAACTCGAACTCACGGTTGCCAGGATGCAAACCACAGGCGATCTTCCCGACACAAACGACGAGTGCTTTCGGGGGCTAGAGCACAGGGGCATCGAAGCCCTCCACAACCGGAGAAAGGGCGCGAGGGCCATTGCCCTGTCGCTCTTGTTCGGCGAGCAGCAAGACCGTTTTCAGTGCGGTTACGGCAACGACGAGCTCTGTCCGGACTGGATCGATCACGTCTATCGCCCCATGTCGGAGGACGCGGTGGCCACTGCCCTGGCATTGGCGAACTGGGACGAGGAACAACAGAGCCAAACGCAAGGACAGGGACCGACGCTTTGCTGGTTTTACGAAGCCCGGGCCGGACGAATCTATCGCTCGATGCCCATTCCACCGGACAACAGCGATCACCTCGCCCGTGTCTACTAGATACTAGTAGCTCTTGATCCGAATGAATCAAGCAATCAATCAATCCATCATTCCGGGCCCGAGTCTTCTCCGCGGAATTTACCGGAATCACCGCAGTTTGAGTCTCCGAATAAGAAATACCGGCAACACCAGGATTGGTGAGGTGCAATTTTGTTGATCCTATCGTACCTTTGCCAGTCGTCTCCGAAAACTTCAAAAGGAAAACACGCAAACAGTCACTCCCATTTACCGAGAAAGAAAGAAACGATGATCCGTGGAGGACAACTTTTCCATTCGTAGTAGACACGATGGCAAAAAATTTTGTGGCATTGGGCACCACTATAGCTCGAAAACATATTATTGTTACAAACGAATAATGTAAGGATAGCAGTTAATATACTAAAATTAACTTACTACTACTACTCATACATATTCGTTCGTTTTGCGCGGTATGAGTTGTGAAAAAAACTACCGTACCTTTCATTTTTCATGAAATGTCCAAACCTTGCGAAGGCGTTGGGCTTGGTCTGGAGTTGTGTCAACACTGCGATATTCTCCTGTTGGCACGTAATCGTACTCTCAGTGTCAGTGCAACTGTCGGTGTTCCTGGTCAGCAGGCATCGTGTATACGATGTGATGTGGGGCAACAAGAAGAACACGATCCAACCGTTTGTTGTTGTATCTTCGGACTTGTTGGTACCACGCGGTGACCATGTGGAAAGCAAAGAGCAGCAAACTCTTGTGCTTGATGATGTCCATCCACCAGTCTTTTCTTTGTCTCAAAATCTTACCAAGAAGAAAGACAACTCCACAACTCCTGCTGCTTCCTTGCGGATATTGTTGTGGCACTACTACTAGTAGTAGTAATACTATTAGTATGCTGCTTCTTCAGGATACTAGTACTAGTAGTAGTAGTAGCAGGACGACAAAAAGGTGGAGATGCTCTTTCAGCAAAGAAGACACGGGGCACGACATCACCAGTTCGTCTCTGGAAGACACAGCAACAGGAAGAAGGTGTACAGAAACGAAACTTAGCTTGGTTGGCATTTCATGCTGTCGTTATGATGCCGGAACAACAATTTCTTGAGTGCTAGTAGTACTGCAACAATTAAAGTACTGGTGTAAACAGATGTCACCCGAATACAAACCAACAAGAGCAAATTCTCTGAGTGTTTATGTGGTAAGTAGTAGCAGTAGTACTAGTAGTATTAGTATTAGTACTAGTAGTATTAGTACTAGTACTACCATCACAGCAGTATACTAGTAGTAGTTGTAATACTAGAAGTATTACAAATATAGATAGTTTGAACCTAGCTTCCACTTCAAAATACTTACAGCCAAAATACACAGAGGTGGATTGAAGCTGGTACTAGTGCTTCTTCTATTACTATGATTACTAGTAGTACTCCTCTCAACCAGCAGAAGTGCAACTACGGATAGTAGTATACTAAAATCCTTGTACGGCTTCTACTAGTAGTACTAACCCAAGCCAGCACCACTCCTACTAGTAGGTTCTTGGTAGAAGAAACACAAGACGGACTAGAAAAGTACTAATACTAGTAGCAGTAGTAGTAGTGTAATAATAATATACGTATTTAAATAACTTTAATCACCAAAGGTGAAACTAAATTACTCAGTCTGTAACCAGACTTTAACGTCGCCTCCATCATAGAGTCAGGACCCCAAGTGGCAGAACGACAAATTTTCAAACAAACCTTGAACATCAAGCAGGGAAAAAGACAAACAAGTCCCACAAAATAGGGAATTGAGATAAAGTGAAATGGGAATGAAGATATTGGGATAAGATCCAGTATCAAAAGGGATGGGACAGGATGAGAAGCAGGAACAGAAGACAAGACCAAGGTACAAAGTGTAATCAACCCTGAGGTCCAGTAAGCCAGGCTCTGAGAAGAGCAGCCTCTTGTTGGTATGGCTGCACTGGTGGGACAGGCGCTGCATACTGCTTCCTGGCAAGGTGGATGGTTGCAAGCCACTGCCTCTTGGCAGTCAGGGTGTAACCTTGTAGGACGTGGAAAGGGGTTTGTAACAGGGAGTGTGACTGGGGAAGTGCACCAGCTGTACCAATTGCCAATTCTGAGGTGATGGAAGCATCAAGAGATTGGTGTTGTTCAGCATCCAGGGTACCCCCAGGACCATGGAGTCGTTCATTTCTGTAGGTCCAAAGATCCCAGGAGGTAAGAAAGAACTGATGGATGATAGCTGTAGCCCAACGTTTGGGAGAGCGCTTGCTTCCAATGTGGGAGTAGTAGTCAGCCTGGATGTGATACCAGCGAGGAGACCACCTACCAAGAAGCCAGTTGTGCCAACCAATAGTCCTCTGTGCCCTGACAGCAGAAGCAATTGCAAGGGAGTAGGATGATGGATAAATGGTCTGACCCTTCCGAACTCTTGTGAGAAGATCCACAATGGCAGCAACCAATGATGGATCAGTTTGTTCAACTTCAAGCCTCTGCTGCAGTGGTCCCGTGAAGGCCGACACACTGTGCCTGACAGCCCCAGGATCCTTGCAGGAGAGCACATGAGAAACCTTCTCGTTGTCTGCATCACACAATGGGCACCTGGAGTGATCCTGATACTGGTAGTGAAGTAGTTGGTTGCCAACACCAATGCATCCAGAAGCAAACTTGACAAACCACCTTTGCATGCCAGGAGGGAGTCGCTTGAAGGCAGACAGATGGGCACACCAATGGATGGAACCCAAAACAGGTTGTGGAATGGGGATATCATGGTGGGTCTGCCAATATTTAAGAAGAGGAGGTCCAGAAATGGCAACATGCAGAGCATTCTGATCAAACCTTGAACACTTGCATCCATTGAGAGAAAATGCCCAGGGCTCAAACACAAGTCTGGGATAGTGATGGGCAGAAGCTCTATGGACCGAGAGAAATGCCTTGGCCATGCTGTCAGCCTGATGATTGCGAAGTGCCCACCAATCAAGAAAGATTCCAGCTTGATGGCCCTGAACCCACTGAAAGTGCACAGAGATGGGCAGGGCAGAAATCATGTTTCGGATGACATAAACATAATCAAAAGACTTCTGGGAAATAACCAAAGGCCAAGATCCCTGAGCCTGTTTGAGAGCTGTGTCACCATCCAGAGCAATGGTGATAGAGCCAGAAGCAATATCAAAGATACCCACCAGAGCAATGCAACAGGTGAGAACCCCAATGATACCTGCCAGTTCACTCCTGTAGGATGACTGATCCTCAGGGGACCCACTGACAAAATTACAGCCAGTGAGGAACAATGAAGCAGACTTGGTGGAGGTATTGGGTGACAGGATGAAAGCAGAAGTTCCTCTGAGAAGTTCCGGATCAAATGAACCATCGCAGACAGCACTGGCAGTACCACTCGCAATAGCATCAACAAGGTGCTGACAGCCAGCCTGTGGTAGGGAATATTTGTGGAGAAGTACCCTTGGAGACGCACAGAGTGCGTCAAAGGCATCTGCCGGGGAGTCTGGAAGAGAATCAAATGGATTGTACTCCAGAGGATCCTTGTCAGGAGGTTCAGAAACAAAGGCTGAAGACCCGACAACGCGGACAACTTGGCCACAAATAACAGGGCAGACAAGCACATCAGCGCAGGCTGGTTTGTCAGAAAGGATTTCAGCAGTGACCCTGTATCTGCCCCTGCCCTGGGAGGTGCTCACAGTCCAGCCAGTAGAAGTTTTGAAGAATATTCTGTTGGTGGATGGAGACAAAAACCAAGGCCAAAGAGAAGCTGTCTGGGGAGAGAGCCAAGGCCCAAGATGAAAAGAAGGAGCGAGTGCCCTGGCTGCAGGGGGTGGACAAGGGGGAAGAAAACAGGTCTGAAGTGCCTTAGTCCATAAGCGCTGTGCTGCTGGAGGCCAAGATGGAGGACATCTAGGCCAGTCAAGATGATCCCTCAAGTGATTGGAGGATATCAGCTGGAAAGCCATGGGAGAGAGTCTCTTCCCATCTGGAGTACAAATGTCAGCAAGGGAGATAGCCTTGAGTGACATGCGCATGTGATTCAAGAGGGACAAGTCAGCACCTCGGAAGCCAGAGTTGACAAAGGCTTGCATGAGATAACAGTCATTGGAACGTAACAGAGGAAGATCTGGGAAGTCTTCAAACAAGCTCACAGGGTGAACAGAGAAAAACTTCCACACATGTTTGTACCAGCAAGGAGTGACGTAGGAAGCAAAAGGATGATATGGGGTGACACCAAGATGGAGAGGAATGCCAAGTTCGAGCCGGAGAGACTCAGCAGTTAGCCTGAGAATCCTACCAGTTTGTGAGGACCTGACAGATTCCTGAAATAGGGTGGCAATATGACTGAACTCTTGGAGGAGGTATGGATGGATGAATCCAAAGCCTTGATAGAGGGAAGGACCATAGAACACATGTCTGGGAAATGTCCGTGACATCCCTGCTTTATTCAGCACAGGAACAAGAGCTGGGTGAATTATCTTAGTCCAAGTGGCCTCATCAAGTTGCGTGACAGGCATGGGGTATTCAACAGACTTCATGAAAGAATACTTGAAGGTGTAGAGGGATGCGCGCTTCTCACACTTGGAAGCCCTGAGTTGAGAGCCAAAAGACTGAGACTGTGACTTCAAGTGAGCAATCTGTGCTTCCTCATTGCCATCCATGGAGATAAAAACCCCAAGAGTCTTGTCAGCATGGTCAACTTCAAAACGATCCAGGGTAGCGCGATTGCCATTCTTGTCAGCAACTGAGAAGTCACCAGGCATGTCAGCAATGGAGCGATAATCCCAACCGGATCCATTCCATTTGAAATCAATCAAATAACAGAAGGATTTGGCAGGTTCAATCGCACCACCAGTGGCAATAATCCCTCCAGCCCATCGGTCAAGAGCTCCCTGAAAATCAACAGCCAATTCCTCACCAGATGTTGAGGAATCAGAGCCAGCACAAAACAAATCTGTGTCATCCACAAAGGCAAAACCCACAAGAGAAACCAGTTGCAGTGACAAAGAAGTGATAAGATGGACACCATGCCCAGCCTGTTGCATCATTCGGAAGACAATGGTTGACACCAAGGCCCAAAGAGTTGGACCAATACCATTGCCTTGGCCACAACCACTGAGAGGAACAGGTTCATCACCATACACAGGGCCGGAACGACCAAAACCAGTTTTGATGTGGTGCTTAGCATGTTGCAGAGTAGAAAGAAGAACTTCACACACATGTGCAGGAACACCAAAGCTCTGGAGAGTGAGACCTGCAATGGGATGAGAGATTCTATCATAACAGCCCTTGGCATCATTCATAGCAACAGCACCGGATCTGCGCTTCTGCCTCAACACATCACAGATGAGCTTCTTGTTCAAGCAGGTGTTGATGGCCTTGTGGTGTTTCCTGCTTCCATGTTGATCAACCGCCACTGCATTGGCACGTTCAGCATGGGCAAGAATGCGTCGGCCAATCATCTTGTTGTTGATTTGGAACTCAGGAGACATCAACTGGATGAGTCTCATCTTATCCACTCTATATTCACCAGGTTTCTTGAATATCTCAACATCCGTGATGACCTGCCAGGCAGAAGGAGAGAAGCCAACAATCAATGGGACGGATCTCAGTAGAGTGTCAAACTTGTTCAACTGGGGATCCAGGGCAAAAGCCTTGTGGTGGGCAAAACTCAAACAAGAAGGTTCACTTGCTGTGCGTTCCCTTTGGTGTTTCCAGGCAGCAGCATTGTCAGCTGGACACACTGAATAGTCAAAGGGAGGCAAAATCAGAATAGAGGCAGGGACTTTGAGACAAGAAAGAAATTCAGACAGGTATTTGTCAGTGGCAGGAGGAGGATTATATGTGCCATCAAGAACTTGAGCAGAAGCATGGGCTGTGCCGAGGTAGCCAAAATCTTGAATGAAGGAGGGAGTCATGGAGGGAGTGCCAAGACACTGCTGTTGACGCCGGACATTGGATTCAGCCATAGCTGGAACCATAGTGGACTGGGACTCCAAGACCTGTTCAGCACCATCAGGGCCAACTGCAATAGCTCTCAAGACAGCTGACTTGTTGACACGTCCCCGAATAGACCTAGCAGCAAGGCCAAGCTCTCTTTGAAGACGTTCCCTGCGCATCCTGGCACGAATCTGGGAAGCATTCTGGTTGTGAGGTTTGCCTTCAGCAAGAAGTGCATCCACCAGGCCTTGATGGAAGGAGTCTCTCCAAGAGGGGGCCAATTTTTTCACTGCCCGGTATTGCCTGTAAGCTTGTTTCAGGTGGAGGACAGCACTGGAAAGATCACAGTGTTCTCCTTTGTAGAGAGAAAGCTTGCATGCCAGCCTTTTCAAAACAGTATGACTGGTGGACACACCCTGTCTCAGCTTAACAACACGCCGCCAAAAGTCAATTGTATCACGATAGACTTGCAGCTTCGGGGACCATGGAACCAGACCAGCTCTTGTGTGGCAAAGGTTTTGTTCAACAGAGAGCCTGAGAGAGGTGGAGGTTTCATGGAGGACTTCATATGTGGTGATGAGATCAGCGCGCACAGAAATATCCCCAGACTGAAACTGAGCCAGGAGGTGTTCCAGCTTAGCTTGGAGAGAAAACACTCCAGCCTTGAGAAAGCTGTGCCTGACACGCTTGAAATACCGTTGGCGCAGATGAGGGTGGGAGGACTGGAGTTTGGAATGAGAGAAGCTCACGGGAGATGGCAGGTGTTTGCCCATGAGGCTGCAATTACAGACTTCAATCCAAAGCATTCTGTGGTCCGATTCCATACCATAGGCGCCACCAAAGGGACAATACCCAGCCCTGAGAACATCAACATTCTCAGAGACCCAAATGGCATCAATTGGTGTTCTGGTAGTGTTGCGGTTGTGAGTGGCAGGAGGAGAAGACTGACTATGGAGGGTAAGAATGGCATCTCTGAAACCAAGAGCCTTGAGCTCAAAAGACAAGCCATCAGTCCGAACATCAGCATTTTGATCAATCCCAAGAATGACCTGGTCACCTGCACCCAGACAGACCTGAAGGGCAGCAGTCAAATCCCTGTGAAAGAGAATGCATGGGTTGGGACTGAAAAGATTTTCAGCTGCTTGAAAGTATCGGTACTGCTGATTCCAGACGGAACCAAGGTCCCTGTCATTTTCAACAGGGCAGTAAGCAGAAAACATAGTGACAGTGTAACCATCCCTGCCCTGAAACTTGACAAAGGACCATCTCCCAAGACCAGAAGGATCAGCCCCATGGGCAATCTTGTGGGAACTGAACAGTTGATCAATGGAAAACCCTGTACCACCAGGCTGAAGCCATGAACAGTCAGAAGCTTCATGCTTGTTGTTGGCAAGATAGGAAAAACTTGAGGGACAGACATGCTTCATGCGCCGATTAAAAAGATCACAGGGCAGGAGCTTGGATTCATTCAAACAATGTTCAGCAAAAAGCGCCACACTGGCGTTGCTCTTGACAAATTGTCGGGAGTTGTGCTTGGACCTGGACATAAAGGCAGCTCTACGTTGGGGTCCAATGTTTTGGAAGGTGATAATGGTGGAATTAGAGGATGGAGCTTGAGGAAAGGAATGACCAAAACTATCAGAATCCTTAGCAGCAAGAGAGTCTCCATGAAGAGTTAATTGGACAAAATGAGAGACAGGGGAAGAGGCGGAGGGGGAAAAGGGAGAAACAGTAGAAGCATTGATGGGATTTGGATTGGAAGGCACCCCATCAAACCTCATACCAGAAGAGCTAACCATGATCAGAAGGAAACCCAGTCTGTCGCAGGGATGGAAGAGTTGCCGGAGCTGATTTGGTGGAAACATTGGCATGGCTCAAATCACTGACGCTAGCATCATGGCTGGAGGAGAATGCAATTGCAGCAACTCCAAGCCTCAGTGCAGAGGCTGCGTCTTCCCCACCACCGGCAGCAGGAACTGCAGTTGAGGAATCAGGAGAGGCCACAGGGAGGTCACCGGCCATGGCATTCTGGGGAGGGTCAGGAACTGCAGGGTGAACTTCAGGAGGAATACCGGGAGAGGCATCAGCCTTGGCAACATTGGAAGGATCACCTCCAGTAGGAACACCACCTGCAGGCGCTGAAGCCTGGACATCAGTGAGATTGGAAGTACCGGTTGCTAAAGTATCCATGGATTGAGAATCATGTAGTAGTGTAAAGAAGAAATACTACTATTACTACTACTACTAGCAGTACCACTACTACTACTACTACTAGAGAAGAAGTAATACAACTATCAAGCATAGTACTCCTTCCCAGAAGCAGCAAAGTGCTTGGACCCTTCAGGAAAGATTGTCATCTCGAACCCGTCAGTCCTCATCAACGTAACGAACGAACACCGTCACGAGACAAAACAAGAAGTGCTTTGTCCGCGGATCCCGATGAGAAGGACTTACGCAAAAAGCTTGATCGACTTACGCAAAAAGCTTGATCGCGGATTCGAACCACGGACCTCTTCATTACTAATGAAGTGCTCTAACCAACTGAGCTAAACAAGCGTTGCTGACAGGTCACAAACTGCTAAATATGAACAAAATGCAAATACAGAACAGAACAGAACAGCACCGCACTCCACTGTCATCCATGCATCACAATAGAAACGGTGCAGTGCGGAAGCCGTCGTGAGAAAAGTTTAGAACAGCGCAATGCAGTCTCGTTCTGTGCTGCTGTGCTGTGCTGTCCCGTTCCGTTCCGTTCCGTTCTGTCGTCCTTTCGTGGATCGACACTCGATAGACGAAGAAGGAAAGGCTCCGGAATAAATGAATGAATCTAATCCAATGGAATTGCATTTTAAATCTGATTATGTCGAATCGATCGATCCGGACGTCATTTTCCCGTTCGCATACCTCCCCCAACGCAACGAATGCGCTGCGCTGCGATGCGGCGACATTCGGTGACATGCGATGACATGCGCTCCGATGATTCGATGCGTTTCGACGGTTGCTGCGATCCACACCATGTCTCGTCCATTCTATTCTATTGTCGTCTCGTATCGTCTCGCCTCGTCGCCACGTGTGTTTCGGTTGGGAACCAACAATGAGTCTCTCGATGGTGGCAACGACAGAAACCATTGAGGCATGGCACAAATGCAACAGTCGTAGAACATGAGGTTTTTACTGTAAACATCATCGAGGGACAGACAACTCACAGAGTCATGTTTTTGTTGTGCTTGGTGATAATGTACGATTTATATAAACCAAAAATTGGGTGTAGAGGACAGGTGGAAATCTCCGGTATGATGTAGGTGGTTAGCATACTTGCCTCTCACGCAGGATACCAGGGTTCGAGTCCCTGTACCGGAAGCAATACCTTTTTGCTGCTGCACATTCTCTCACTGTCGACACAGGAATTATTCATAAACGGTAAGTTACCGGTGCATCGCAAACACTTCGCAACGATATGGGTAACCTTACTTGTACCGGTAGTTAAATACTACGAAGTAGAAGTATTTCGTAAGACAGCATATTCCTGATTGGTGATCATGCAACTGTGCGTAAGGTTTTTACCTCACTTCAACTGGTACGAATACCGGTACTGCACTCAACTCGGTCGGGGTTAGCTTCAATCGTCGGTGTAAACGTTATCGTTTGTGTCTGTGTGTTGCGTGTGTTGGGGTTGGGGTTGTTGTTGGGGTATCGTCGGGAATACCATACCGTACTTACAGGTACGTGCGGTAATGATAATTGTACATTCGATGCTGGAAATTGAGAGCACGAGCACGAGCACGAGCAAATGGATTCTAGTACTTCGTACTCCTTACAGACGTACGAACGTAGATTTCTCCAGTCCCGCATACGCTCTGCGTACGAGTACCTTACTCGTACCGTATCGGTAAATTAACCTTACCATCATACACCTCGAAAGGGGAAAAATGAAGCCAAAACGAGTACAGGTACAGCACCAATCTCGCTTGCAAGCAAGGTAGAGTCTGTCAGTCAGTAAAAGGTCATTCCGAAACGATCCAGAAACGTTAGATTCCGTGTCGTTGAACAAAAAAGTAGACGAATACACCAGCAGTGATAGTAGTTCTGGTGTCTCGTAGCTAGTATCTCTCCGTAATGTACGAGTAGCATAGCATCCCACCAATCCCCAAGTGGACGTTGCGTTGGGTTGTTTTCTTGCTGCCAATTCAGTCTAGGCGTGACAAAATGGAGCAAATCGAAACCCACCGAATCCTGTCCAGAATCATTATTGTGCTCCGCAACGCTTCCCGAAGGATCTACCAGAAAATCATCGGAATACGTCCGGTTTCCGAGGACATGAGGTGTCGGAACATATCTGAAACACTTAGTTAACCACAATTCCTTCTCATCGACGACGACGACGCTTCTTACCGACCGGACTTGACATTTGACAGATTCGAACCGCTTGCAACAGTAACGGTAAGTCGTGGCAAAACGTCACCCGCACAGCACTTGTTTCGCATGGCGGGGCGAGGTAAACGTGACCACGACGGGGCTCGAACCCGCAACCCTTGGTTTCGAAGACCAAAGCTCTACCATTGAGCCACGAGGCCTTATTCTTTTACTCCCTGTATCCAGTTTTTAATTTGTTTCTATACACACACTGATTTCACGTCTATCGCTCGTAATCCCAACCCATCAATGACCCAACCCAACTTCACTCTGACTTCCCTAGCAATCGACAGGCTCAAAGAACGGTTGAGGGTGGGGGATAGTTTACCATACCGCAGGGTATCGAAGGCAATCAATGTTTCGATGATCGCCCCTCGTGGTTCGTTTTTCTTTTTGTGAAGCACACCAGTACGTACGTGATGATAATAACAAGAATACTTACCGGTATGTGTGAAAAGGTGTGCATTCGCACCCAGCAGCTACGAGCGCGTATTGCAGTGGCGGAATGTGTATTCCATGATGAGAGAAACTAACGATTGCTGCAATCGAACGCTCCTAAAGATTGGAATATCCATCGAACGAGTACCTCGCACCACGCACGGTGCTAGGTGTGCGAGTGAGGTATCATGGAGTTTCAAAAGTTATCGCGATCAACAAAAGACTTCGCTGCAATCGAACGCTCTCCCTCTGAGCAACATGTGCCATCGCGAGCACCCGAGACGAATCGAAAACGAGACCATTCGAAAAGTTACGGTTAAAAAAACCTTAGTCTCTGTGCATTTGACGGGATTCGAACCCACGCATACGATCATATTCGAACTTGATTGAGTCGAACCGCGTAGACCAGCTCGGGCACACATCCTGCAGTTGCGGTGACCTGTGTCTTGCCCAACAGTAATTTGCCTTACTATTATCATTATTAGTATTTCCTTTTCGAACTGAAAATCATACCATAACCTTACGGTGAGGTTAAGGCTTACTCCTACGAAAATTCTGGCTGTTCATTCATTCCCGCACCAAGATCATAAGATCTCATACCTCGTAGTACTGTAATTCATACTACCGTAGGTTACTGGTACGGTAAGTCGGAAGTCTTACCGACACGCACCTTACGGTAAGATTACTGGTACGGTACTGGTAAGGTAAGACTTACCTGTACATGGCACTTTTACAGTTGGGGACGAGATGGTTAAGTACTACCGTAGTAAAAAGTAGTACGAAGTAAGTACGAGTACCGTACGTGTCCTGGGAGTTTTGGAAAGAACATGGGTCTTCTTTTGATTGAGTCTTGTTCTTGTTCTTGTTCCTCTTCGTTTTTTCTTTGTTCGTGGCAGAGGCGTGCATAACGAGGAGTAATCTTACTCGTCCACGAACCAGTTTTTCAAGTACTCTTTCAGTATGTGGTGAAACAAAACGGCCTTGACAAAATGAGTGTCATAAAAAATTACACAAACCATCGTTTCCAAACTACTTCTACGAAATAAGAAACACCACGATGACTTCTTCCTCCCAACACAGCGCCACAGCATGGGCATTAGTAGCAGTTTTTGCATGGACGTTTATTGAAGGCGCTCTTGGGTATCTAGGAAAGAGGGTCGGGATCAGAGCGGCAGAGATCCTCTTTGATGATGAACCAGATAACAATACGGCTGGCGTGGACGCCAGCGTCAACGGAAGGACCCAATCGAGACGAGAGTGAGAGTGGAGATGAGCTGATAGTGATTTGTTTAGTACTCGAGGGGATCATGCAAAGGCATTGTGGAAGTTGACCTCAAGTCTGGAGTGATATCGGTTGCTGGTGTTGTCACTCGTCGTAATTGTTTCGAGAGCGATACAGATAAGCAATGTTTCCTATAGATTCCGAATGATGAAGCACGGATTGGGTTTGGAATCTTGTTCAATCGGTAGGTCGATGCGGGAACGAATCGTTCGGTCTCGCCCGTTCTTTTCTTTCATCGCCTTCTCGCTAACTCCTCGATAGATAGATTTGCTCAAACCCGACATTACTACTACTAGCTTCTGTTGACACACAAGTTTCTGCGGTAGACGTTCGATTGATTGATTGATTCATTCATTCGACACCGTTGTTGCCATACACTACAGCGGGCCGATCTTTGTGTAGACTTACTTTGGGCAACGAAAGAATGGAAGACTCCAACAGGGCAAAATCGTCGCCCGTTGCTCGCTGCTTCTACCGATGGTGTTCGATTTGCTCCTCAACTCGCCGATGGTAATTAGCAAATCTTCTTGTCGCAGTATCTGGGAGAGATTCTTGTTGATAGGATCATGTGCAAACGTTCCTGTTATGGTTTCCAAATAATGAATGATTGAACCCGACAGCAGCAACATTCCTGATTCCCGTTGACGTTCTAGTAGACTGCACACTCCTGTCCCATTTTTCGTAAGCAGTGAATACAGTACGTGTACCGTACGTGTACCTGGTACGTGTATCGTGAATTGAACACCGAAACAGTAAGGTACGGTAAGCCTACCAAACAACATTCCAACCTACAAGTACTACTACTACGTAGTGATGAGATTCCGTCGTGGCCCAACACTTCTTCCCCGGCACTTCATCGCTCCCCTTGTGATGGGTTAGAATCCAACGCACATTCGCTTTCGCATTCGCACCCGGTACGGTAGGGTTACTAGTACGATGCCAACAAGAACAATGGCTTTTGGATTTCGTCTCGGAGCAAAGATTCTCGGAGACGAAATGGGAAGACTTTCCTTGGTACTAGTACGTGGTGTACTGCTTTATTTTCTATGTTCACCACGCCACTCTTTTTACAGTCTATTGGTCCGGTCGGTCATCTTTTTGGTGTTTCCAAGAAGGATGGATATACCGATATACCTTTTGTGCGACGAGCGAGTCCATGGTCATCTGCACATTCTTCACGTGCATGTGTAGTAGTAGTGTACAACTCGGGGAACATGATTCACATCCGCGGATAGTAGTAGTAGTACTACTACTACTACTAGTAGTAGTGTGTTCCTCCATTGGGAGATTGACGAGCGACGAGTAACAACAAGCAAGAACAAGAAGCCCGGATGCCGATTGCTTGACTGATTGCTGATTCTTAATTCATTCCCTCGGCAGATTGGATCACTCCTCATCTCCTCAGAATTCAGACCAAATGTAGTACACGTACTAGAAGTAATAGTAATCTTACTTCTACGGTAACATGATGTAAAGTGGTTGATTACTGTACCGGTACGATGGAAACAATCGCAAAAAAGTAACCTTAATTAATGCTAATGATACATGGGTAAGATCTTAACCTTAACTTACATGCATAAGTTACCGTACAACATGCCGAGCAAATAGATTCTTCTGTTTTTAGACGAGACTCCGTTTTCAGTTTTGAACGAACTGATGAAACAAGGATGTTCAGAATGATGATTGATTATTTTTTGTACACGTAACCTTACGGTAAGACTTACGAATTATCAGCATCAGCGTCAGCATCAGCATCGGCAGAATTTCTCATCGGCACCAACAAAATTTTTGGCATCGGTATCTTGTTCCTCCAAGGGCTGTTCTACCGTAATGCACATTTGCTTTGCACTCACTGTACAGGTAATACAGGTAAGGTTACTGTACTTGTACGTTACCAGGGACAACTGCCAACAATAACGAAAAATACAGATAATGCATACAAGTAAGTTAAGATTACCGTAAGGTTGCTGCACGCTGAAAACCAACCAAAACCAAACCAAACCAAACCAAACTACTTGTATACAAAACAAAACAAAACAAACAAACGGAAACCAACCCCATGAACTCCGCAACGACGACCGCGGCGTTCCGGGGAGAGCGGGGCAGCTTGCAGCGCCGGCTGCGGATGCTCCTGGCGTTTCTCTCGGTCCTTTCGTTGGTGCTTCTGGTGCATCGATCCGTGTCCCTGTCGGAGGTTCTGGTCCTGTCGGAGGGAATGCACGACGCCTACGAAAGGCAACCGGAAGGTGGTGGCAAGAGCGACAGATGATGGAGATGGCAGAGATAGAGATGGAGATGGACACAGAGACAGAGACACAAATTCTCGATTTCCCACGTCCCAATCGAGGAAGCGCTGGGAGGCGATCCGATCGGCCTCTGTGCAACAATTTCTTCGGGCCGCCCGACTGGAATTGGAAGTTGAGTTGGAGTTGGAGTTGGAAGTTGGAATTGGAATTGGAATTGGAATTGGAACGGGAACGCAAAGACAACGACAACGACAACGACAACGACAAAGACAAATACAACGACTAAGGACAAGGACAACGAAAAAGAACACAAACCTCGCAACCCAGATGATTCCGGCGATGAATTTTGCGAGGATTCTTCGCCCGAAACGACACAAAAACGAATCGCGGCCGCAACCTCCTTTCGCGGTGTGGCTCTACAGGGGCTACCAGGGACTGGGGCACCGCCTCGGGAGGCAGGCGGCCGCAATGCACGCGGTAGCGACGCAGGCATTGCCAGTGGCGTCGCCGTTGCCCTTGCCGTTGCCACTGCCACGACAAGAGCAACGAGATCACGAACCGTCGGAGTCGTCGTCGTCGTCGGAGTCGTTCTCCACCCTTCCGAGGCTGCTGTGGGTCCAGTGGGACAAGACGCCCGAAAAGGATCCCTGCGGGAATCTCCGTCGCTCGCAAAACACGGACAATGATAACGACAATGACGGTGCCGACAACAATGACGACGACGATGATTTGTTCGAGCATCTCTTTGGCAGGGGCCCGCTCGTAGTCGGGAACTCGGCAACGGAATGGGAATCGCAATTGGAATTGGAATTGGAATTGGAACTGCAAAAGCAACGGAATCCGGAGTCGTTGGTCCGTACCACTACTACCACTCCCGAAAACAAAGCGACAACAACAGCAACAACAGCAACAACAACGATAACGCTCGATGCCATTCGCGCCATTGCGGATCGCCACCTGGAGCTCCGCGAGGAGCGTGACCAGAGAAGAGCGGAGCCATCGGAACTCTCAACAACCCGCGATCGCGGCGCCGAACTCGAGTGCTCGGACTCGGACCCGAATCCATCCGCGCGCTCCTCCTACTCGCACTCGAGGATTTTTCACGACAACGTCGCCGGCTATCACCGGATCGGATGCGGCCGGGAGAATTTGAGCGAACGCGAAAAGGACGATTACCTCCTCCCCGCCGTCATCGATGCGGCCCGATCCAACCTCGCCATGTACGAGCAACTGGCGGCCCTCTTTCGGTTTCCCCGCAACATCACGGACTTTGCGAGGGTCCATCGCTGGGACGACCGCCTCGTGGTGGGACTCCACGTCCGAGCCGGGAACGGGGAAACCGGGGACTTTGTCGCCAAGGGACGGGGCATCGAACATCTGGAAAAGTGGATCCGGGAGCTAGGCGGAAACGATCGCGGTTCTGGCCGCGAGAGCTGGGAACGCGCGGCGGCGAGAGCGGGAGGGATCGCGGCGGGGGCAACGGGAGGAGGAAGAGGAACTCGCCCCTCTCCTCTTTGTGGCGACGGACGACCCGAGAGTCGCCGGGGGACTCGCAAAGCCATTACGCTTCCTTATCGTCGCAATCGCAATCGCGGTCGGAGTCGCAATTGCCGGTGGTGGCGTCCTTTTCGCGGCCCCGCGAGCAAACGGGCGTGAGCTTTGCGTCCCGGAGCCTCGACAGGGCAACCTGCCGGACCGAATGGGTCCACCAATGGATCGACGCGGTATTGCTGGGAGCCTCCGACGTGGTGGTTGCCGGTCGCTATTCCTCCTTTTCCCAGACGCTGCCGCTGACCATGGTGCTGGGCGACTCGATCCGCGCTCGGAACGGCAACAAAAATCACAATCGCAATCGCAATAGCAGAAATCACAATAGCAGAAATCACAATAGCGCCAACCGATTCGCGAATCGGTTGTTTTGCGAGGCCAACAAGAACGGGGACGGTCTGCGCTGCTACGACGACTATTTCGACTGGGCATTGACCCGAAACGAGCTGTTTGTGTCGTCGTCGTCGTCGTCGTCGTCGTCGTTTTCCTCCGAGGGCAAAAGCGTGAGCCATGTCGATGTCGATGTAAATGTCGATGTCGATGGAAATGTAAATGTCGATGATGCGTCCGCCGCCACCTCCACCTCCACCTCCACCTCCACCTCGTTGGTCGTATGGAACGAAACCCTGGAGGCCACCGTTCACTACCGAAAAGAAACCTATGTGAGGTGCGAATCCGAGGAGGACTTCCGGAGCAGGAAACGGAAACGGCGCAAGGCCAACAACACCGAGGAGGAGGCCAAGCGCCGGCGGCGGCAGCGCCAACGACTGCAAAAGCAAAAGCAAATGCAAAAGCGAACCCAAAACAACACCGAGGAGGAGGCCAAGCGTCGGCGGCGGCAGCGCCAACGACTGCAAAAGCAAATGCAAAAGCGAACCCAAAACATGGATGTTGCAACGTGAAAGTGATTCTCCTACCGTTGTTACGAACACGTTTGTTAGAATCCCGTGAATGATGAGTCGTGCACTACGAAATACTGACAGGGTAGGACCTATTGGTCCCCACAAACGGTGTTCGTGTCTGATTGCTTGCAATGCTGCTGCTAACACATGGTTTTCATCCGCACAGCTATTGCCAGCAAAGCGGCAACCGAAAATCGAACAAGCGTTGAAATTCGTTTTTCGGGACGGAGCTTTCGTCTTGGAAACAAAACAAAATCTCCTCAATGCGGAAGTCGCGTGTCCCGGCAAACACGAAAACAGTCCACTCGGAATTGGACTCCAATTCCACCCCGTGAAGTGCAGCACTGCGCCGTTGGCAGCAAAACAGAGAAAAAATACCTCAAGCACCGATTGAGGTAGCGATCTGATATCTCTCGAACCAATTTTCATCCTCGGAAGCACAAACATTTCTTGGCATGACACTTGTTGACGAATTAACAAGCTGTCATCCAAGCTATCATCCAAGCTATCATCCAAGCCACCATCCAAACTATCATCAAAGCCATCGTCAACAATAGAATGCGCTCTCTCCAATCCATCATCGCCCAACGTACCCTCATGAATACCAGGATGAATACGTAGGTTAGCGCAGCATCGGAGACCGTACTCTCCCCTTCTTTCGCCTGCTTGGTCAAAGTTTGTGTTTCTGTGCGAAAGAGTAGATAGAGTACAGCCAAAGCAGACAAGAGTACAGCCAAAGGCGGTAGACAAGCTTTTGCTTCTGACAAAAAAATAATATAAGCAAGAGTAATCGTAATCGAAACAATCAGCTTCATTGTCAGAATAAACATCTTCTCAAGCTTTTCTATTTCCTTATTGCTTTCGGGTAAAGTCCGTTCGGACTTCAGCCACTGGCACATAGTGTACGTAGTGTATGCTACCGATGCTACCGGATCGCCCCGACGATCGCCGCTACCGTCACAACCAACTCCGAAGCTGCAATACCTGCAATACCTGCAATACCTGCAATGCATTCTAAGATAACTTCCATAGTGCAATTTTACCGTCGTATAAAAAAAAATAGTTGTGTGTATGTTGTATGTATTGTGTTTCTGGCTTTTGGTCTCGAAGAATGCGAACATTCGAATATTCACTTAGTGCGTTCTGTAGTCCTGTTGAGTAACCTTACAACTAGTAGTAGAAGTATTTTTTTGGTTGATTACTATTCGTGTGCGAGGAATTTCAAATTCTCGCAAGACCAAGAATGAAAATAGAACAAGAGCAGCAATCAAGACTGGATGTTCTTGTAACTTACCACATTCATTGTTGGTCGTACTAGCGTGATGGTATTATTTTTGATACGGTGATCCCTAAGATCTACCGGGTACACTCACCAGGCGCACCAGCATCCCCTTACAGCGTCGTTATCAGTTACCGGTAGTAGTTCTTGTGCTGGACACGAATTTCCGTGTTAAATTTTTGACCACGAGAGTCAAGTGATAATTCACTCCGTCTCCAAGATTACCGGTACCGTACACACGAGTAACAACTAGGGCTTACAGCAATCGTGCGTGTAACATCGGAACGTCAAAAACTGAACAACTCTTGAGGGAAAAGAACAATTACTAATTGAACGACAGCTCCAGTAATTACTGGTATGTACATGTAGTTCATAAAAAGAAATATCTAATGTAAGCTCTCGACCCGGCTAAATGTAATTAGCTAAACTGCGCTACATGCAGAAAATGCTAGGTCGTACAAACAGAGCGCTGGCGCCACCAGAATGTATGGTACCCTTACGAGTAAGATACTACAGAATTCCTATCAGCTGTCCCCGGGTTTCAGTAGAAATTACTAGTAGTCGGGGAAGTAGGACCGGGGGACAGCTGATAAGAATTTTGTACCGTAGTGGTGGAGCGGGAACAGTATGTAGTTCACATTATTGTAATACGTATTGAAAAAATGTACACGTACCGCGCAGGATTCAAAATGGAAAGATAAACCTTACTCGGTGCTGCCAAAAGAAACCGCAACCTCCCCGCAGGCCAGGCCAGGTCAAGTCAAGTCAAGTCAAGTCAGAACACCGACCACTTAACACAAACGACCTAATGCGAGCCTGCTCCTTTTGGTGCTCCACCACCCTCTTTTGCTGCGCCTTGTAGGCCGCCACGGACGGGCTCTGCAGAGAAAAGAAAAAGGAGGGGATCATTTCCGGCTTGTTCTCCTTCAGGGCTTGGCGGAGGCAGTGCGTCATCATGAGCGCGCTGGTGGGTGTCTCGGCCATCATGGTGTTGTGTACCAGGGCCTGTCGCACCAGGCAATCAATGTCGGCTGTGTGAGGGTGCGCGCTCATGGGATCCCGGAAGAACAGGATCCCGCCGATGCGGCCGCTGACCATGAGGGAGACCAGCTCGGCATCTCCCCCCAGGGGCCCCGACGCGCAGGCGGGCCCGAACAACACGGTGCCCTTCTCCTCGTCCTTGAAGACCTCCTTGAGCATGGTCATGGTGCTGTTGGTACCGGTCAGACGGAACTTTTTCAGAAGGTTCTTGTTGGCCACGACGAACTCACGCATGGTTGTCTTCATTTCGTTGTGGGAAACAAGGGCCAGGCACCTCATCGACGAGGGGGGAAAGGCAGCCTCGAAGTCCTGGTCCATCGAGTCCCTCATCGCGTCGAAGGACCCGTGCATGTATTGCACAAGATCGACCGGGGAGACGTCAACGTCATCCTGAACGCAGAGAAGATCGCGGTAGGGATAGATCTTTTTGGAAATGTCCGTGAGCATGTTGGTCTTGTCACGATGGGACCGGAGAATGGCTCCCTCGAGCGTCGTCACATTGATAATGGAGTCGTCGTCATCATCATCATCGAGGTCGAGGTGCTCGAGTTCCGACAGCACGTCCGTCATGACGACCTTGGTTGTTTATCGATGCGTGTGTTTGCATTTCGTTGTTTAATCGGGTGGTAGAACAACCAGCAGAACAACCAATCGGAACGGTTGGGAACCAAGGGAAAAGGGATTGGCGAACAATGGAAACGGAAACAACGATGGGGCGCTCTCAAGGTTAGAACCAAATGCTTCGCAACCAAAATCAAGAACCAACAGTAACCTTACTTCTGCCGATTCCGACCGGAAATAAGGACGCATGGTTAATACATGGTCAGTACATGGTCAATACTACTCACCGATCGGCTTTTTGATCCCAGACCCCTTCTTACCGGACAGCGATCGGCTCTGAGATACTTGACCATCGTCTTGAACTCACAAAAATCTTCCATGAAAACAACAAGGATTGGAACGTGAGCAAGAGTGTCGGGATGCGATAGTATGCGAATGCGCCGATGCTGGTATTCCCTCGTGGGAATGTGGTGGTCTTCGTGTCTTACCGATTTCACCATCGCCGTCCTTGTCAAACTCATCGATGACTCGCTCGACATGATCCGTATTGATCTTTCCTCCATCACTAGCAAGGAGATCACAGAGAGCCGTCAGCAGCTGCGCGCGACAGAGTTTGCCTGCAAATTTCCCATCCCATTACATCCCATCACATTTCACATCCAAATGCATTGCATCACATTGTGTTAGACGAGAGGGGGTGGTATGGAGAGCAACACCATGCAGAACAGCAGAACACACGGCGCAGCCCAAGTTCAATCTGCAACGGAGGTATAGGTACCCGTTACACTGTCAATTCAATTCAATTCAATTCAATTCAATTCAATTCAATTCAACACAACTCACCGCTATTGTCTCGGTCATGCTTGTCAAAAACTTCCTTATCGTCGAGAACCACAGTGTCTTCAGAAATGACAGTGATAGTGGTAACGGGTGAAGTTGCTGCAACCATTTTCTCGAGATGGTCAAAGAATCCAAAGAATTTGTTGGAATATGTTCTGATTGAGTCAAACGCTTTTTGATAAAAATTATGTGGAAATAATGAAGAACGGTAGAAGGGAGAACTTTCGAAAATAAAAATGCGATTGTCGTAACTAGTTATTGCATTGTTATGCCGTTTAATCTTCCAAAGTTTGTTGCAATCTTCCGGAGAATTTCAAGGAAAGAATCATTTCTGGCCACCTCGATGTGAGAAGGAATGTACGGTTCTCGAAACCGTTGCTATTACCAGGTACTGCGAGGAGATGCTGAATGCGATCTTGCGTGACGGGTCAGGCATGGCAAACTATCATAGGCCAATCTTCGCGAAACTGCTCGGCCAAAAAAATAACAGTCAACGATTGTTGAAAAGTGCCAAAAAATTATTTGAAAGAACAAACGAGGCACGAAAAAAAAAAAAAAAAAACAATGGCCGACAGTCGCGAAATCGCATTCATTGAATGTCGACAAACATGTGAGAACACTGACTTGTTATTTGTTGTAGTACTTAATGATCTACGAAGCCATAGGAGACGGAAGATTGTTTCTTTCTCGAGCAAATTGAGTCGAGAGGTGACTGGCTTCGGGAATTTTTTGTTATTGTTCTCAACGGATTGCATTGCATACCGTTTTCGAGATCGTACTTTTGGGGGAGAAACGCTTGTCATCATTTGTTGTACTTCGTAGTACTTAATTATCTACGAATCCATAGGAGACGGAAGATTGTTTCTTTCTCGAGCAAATTGAGTCGAGAGGTGACTGGCTTGGGTAATTTTTTGTTATGGTTCTAAACGGCTTGCATATTCGTGATAGTGCACTTTGGGGAGAAACGCAATTTTAGAGACCAACCGATTTTAAAGGAGATTGAAAGGCGTTAGTTAATTACAATCTTTCCTTGGTGTGTGAACCATGAACCAATCGGAGCTTAATAATATCATGACAGAATATTTTCTGGTACTACATGTCCAACGAGAACGGAGACTCCTCTAATTAACATTATCAATTTTTTTCATCGGGATAAGTAAGAAATCTGAATACTTCCAGAGATTTTCACTATGAAGGATGATATTTCGATTGAATATGTCTTTCTTGGTTTCGTTAAATGAGGTTCCTCTTGTGAAGTACGTACGTAGTATTGAGTAAATCTTATCAACATTAGATGATTATTATTTTTGTCAGTATGGTAGAAGAACGTACGTGTACCTACTTTTTACGGTACGATGATTGATTCATTCTTTCCTGTACAGTATTACTTTCACTCGAGAAAATCGGATGCAATTACGAATTCAACGTACTTGTACCGATAACTATTACTCCTATTATTCATATAAGTAATCTTACACGACGTGTACATGGCATGAAGAAGAATTATTCTACTTTCAAAGTGAAATACGAGTACGTACTGTAATACGAAGTTGTTAACAATGCTCATATAAATAATACCGATTGCGATGGGCATACGTTGTTGCTTCCAATTAGGAACTTCGCCGTATGAAAAATGGGATGCTCATACCGAACCGTAAGGTTACGGTACGTACTCAGATTGAATACCTGTACCCGGATGTCCTCACAGCTGTCCTCAAGTACGGTAAGGTAAGTTACTCTTATGTACCGCGATAGATAATCTCTTATCATTATTATCACTTCGTATTTTACTTTTAAATGGTTGGACGTCCGATACTGCTAATCCTCTTTTCGGTGCTGGAGAAACAACACATTCGTTCGAAATCAAATTTTGCTTCGATCCAACCCCCGCTGGTTACATCGTAGCCGACAGCAAATAAACGAAGAAAGTAGGATTCGTTTGCTTGCGAGGAATACGGATTGACGATATTGGTGTTGGAACCGTTTCCTCGGTAGACCCCGACTTGTTCTATCGATGCACTGGTCCCACCGGTTCTCCGGTGCAAAGTTGGCCTCGTAGAGATCATGCTTGGATTCTTTCTGAATCCCAAAATCTACATTAATGGTTCCATCCTGGTAAGGTGTAAAATCGATGGTGTCAACATAACCGAACACACACGAGAGCGAGTCGCAGCAAGAGTTATAATCCGCTAAAGATTCCAGTCCTACCGACGCTATCGCCCTATCGACATTCTGGTCGGATTGAAAATGCCCTAGGAACTGAATTGTGCTACCGCCTTGGGGGAAGAAGGCTCCAGAATTGGTAACGCAACTCAAATCTTTACCCCTTGCAATACAGCTGTGAGTTGAGCAATAGTGCTCGTAATCACTGTCATCTCTAAAGTTGACCGGTTCTACCGATCACCGTATCGTTGTAGAGGGCGTTCACGTTAGCTTCATTGTCAAACACCGTTGCAATGCTCCGAACGGGGATGAATGTTATAGTCGAGTCATCTGGAGTTCCGTGAGCATGGGAGGTGTCAGCTGGAGAGGTCAAAGCTACGAGAAAGAGTAAGGTTACAGCAATCGAACAACGGATGAACGGTTGCTCATTGAAGGCCAGACTGTTCCCCCAGTAACAGGCTTTCGTAGCTCAGCTGGTTAGAGCGTGGGTCTAATAAACCCAAGGTCGTGGGTTCGATCCCCACCGAGAGTATTCGCTTCGATCGTCTTGTTCGTACAGTGGTTAGTACCCCGCATTTTGGTTGCGGAAACCAGAGTTCGATTCTCAGTCTGGACACTTTTCGCTTATGCTTCCTACCGATGTTGGATTTTCGTCCAGATAACGTTGGTTGTGCAACGGGACAATCACTCTCCGTTTCAGAAACGGAACCTATCTGTTTCATTAC
Source organism: Pseudo-nitzschia pungens (assembly GCA_037355855.1). Classification (NCBI taxonomy): domain Eukaryota; phylum Bacillariophyta; class Bacillariophyceae; order Bacillariales; family Bacillariaceae; genus Pseudo-nitzschia; species Pseudo-nitzschia pungens. The sequence continues at coordinate 2,355,232 of CM074768.1, forward strand.
GCATAGCGGGTGCCGATTCTGCAGAGCACCCATCGATGTAGAAACCGTGACAAGGAACGACGCGAAGGGGAAAAAGGAGATCAGAACAACAGAATGTGATATCATGTTACATACGCACTGTCTTCCGAAACAATTTCACTTACAACAGTTTTCCAAACGGAAGAAAAATGTTTTGTTAGAACAAGAGAGTTATTGCCGCTTGCGTAGTGTTTTGTGTTCCGGTGGTTTGTTTTGGCAAATTAGCTCCATGATTATCCACCACCACAACGACAACCACCATCATACTAGTTCGAGACAACACGAACTAACTAGTAGTATGCACAAGAATAGACAGTTTGTGAGAGATCACTTATACAACACTGTCAATCCACTTGTATTCTATCAGAAAAAGGTGGGTTTTTGTTTCTATCTCGTTGCCGTGATTGTACTACTAGTGTATCCTGGTCTTTGCCTATGCTTGCTTAGCACTCTTCTTCTCGGAGCGATCTCCAGGACTTGTTGTACCCTTGCTCTTGCCGGTGTCGTAGCTCTTGCCCAAGTTCTTGCCGGCGCTCTTGTATGAATTTTTCTCGGACTTTGTGCCGGCGCTCTTGCCGGTGTCGAAACTCTTGCCAGCACTCTTGTTGTCGGATTTCTTCTCGGACTTTGTACCGGCGCTCTTGCCGGTGTCGGAGCTCTTCTTGTCGGGTTTGCTGTCGGATTTGACGCCTCCGGTGCTCTTGCCGGTGACGGAGCTCTTCCCAACCGCGCTCTTGCCTGTTGCGTCGGCGCTCTTGCCACCGCCCTTGTTGGTTTTGTTGGTCTTGTTCTTCTTTTGTGTCTTCTTTTTGGACGACTTGAGAGATTTCGAGTTGGGAGAGGCCGAGGGAGACGAGGACGAGGACGACGGAAGGATCAAACTCGGAGCCTCCGATGCCACCGATGTCGGTCCGGAAGATGGCACGTTTGTATGGTCGTGCCGGGTCGACGGCGACACAGACACACGCGAAGGTGTAGATGTAGATGCAGAGTCACTAGGAGCAAAAGACGGCCGAAGACGAGAGCTTGCCGTCGGCACGATGGTTGATGGCAGTGCACTCGGCGGCGCGGACAGATACTGTTGTGTGGTTGTGGTGGTGGGCTCGAGTGTTGGAGTTGGAGTTGTTGGCTGGTGGTCTAGGAGAGACGTGGGGAGTTTAGTGCCGGCGGTAAAAAATCGAAGAAAGTAGGATTCGCCGGCGCGCAGAGAATACTCTTCAACAACCACGGTGGTTGTGGCAGACCGTCCCCGGTAGACGTGGACCTGTTCGATCGACGCACCAGTTGTAGTTGTAGTTGCAGTTGTAGTTGCAGATGCAGCTGTTGTAGTAGCAGTTACAGTTGAACTCGTAGTCGAACGGCTTGCGATGCCGTCTTCGGTGGTGCCTCCGGTGTTGGGCTTGGTGTTCCGGTACAGCGTAATGGCAAATTCATATAAATCCGACTCGGACTCGGAGTGAATGCCAAACTCGATTCCGATGGTTCGATCCCGGCGAATGGTAAAATCGACGGTTTCCACGTACCCAAACACGCAGGACTTGGCCTCGCAACACGGGTGTGGGGAGTCCGAGGCCAATGGGGAGTCCGAGTCGCCCCCTCCCTCTAACCGGCTGTTGTCCACCCACTGGTCGAAGCGGAAATACGCCGGCAACTGCTGGGATTGTTGTTGTTGATGATGATGATGATTCGAGGTATTCTTGTTACTACTGTTGCCACCGAAGGGAATGAGGCCTCCGGAGTGGGTGACGCAGCTCGGACTCGTGCCCCTTGCCATGCAGGTCTGGGTGGAACAAACGTGTGGGTGGTTGTCGTTGTCGTTGTCGTTGTCGTTGTCGTTGTCATTCGGATGGTCCTCGAACCGGATCGGTTGTCCAATCACAGTGGCGTTGTAGAGGGCGCTTATGGTGGCTTCATCATCAAACACGGTTTGGACCCTCCTCACGGGGATGGGAGATCCGTCGGCTCCTGGAGTCCGGGAAATGAGAACGAGAAAGAGAACGAATGTGGTCATCTCAGTCGCAATCGCAACCGGATAGCGCATGATTATGATGCTGACGATGATGATGGAATGAATCAATCAAGATCGGATCAATTCAATGGTTCCCCCAACTAGCTACTAGTAATAATGGTGTGGGTATGAAATATACCGTTTTGTTCTTGGGGGCCAAGCAACGAGGAGCAACAAAAAAGTGGATTATTGCTAGTATGAATATGATTGGTTTCGCTTTCCAATCAGAAACCAAGGGCGGGAAGAAGAACGAGAACACGAAACTTCGTTTCTGCCCGTCAAAGGTAGCGTAGCGTTGTCGTTTGCAGTTTGGCTCTGGCTTTTGGTTTGTCGAGGAAGGTCGACTGTGTTGCCCTTATACACAATCGAGACAACACTACTTTTAACACCACCATGCGCATTGTGTCGGTAATGCATCGTGAATTGGGGTTTTGAAGAGCTCCTTCAAGCTGTTTTGAACTACAGTAGACCTACATAAAAACAACATAAAAATTAAAAATGTTTTACTTCGTACCGTATGTGTAAGATTTCTTACTTCGTAATACTACGTAATACGAAGTACGAAGTAACTTAGTTGTAGTTTATGCCGTACTAATGGGCACAAGTCCATGATGAACCTCGGTGTCACATACCGTAGCTTAGGTAGTCCTAATTGTCGTGTCTTGTGCTGGGTCGTGCTTTCTGGATGACGCCTCCTGTGTTCTTCGACTGATGTTGATTTTGAATGACTAAAGCCATCATAGTGACTAAGGTTAAGGTTAATCGTAACTTACCACCACAACGAGATTACGTAAGGTAGTAAACCTTACTTCGTATTATTTTTTCCGGGAAAGATTCCCGAACTTTGTTTCACACGGGAATGTGAGTAGTATTACTACTAACCTTGAACCGACATGCACTTTGTGAGAAGTAGTAAGATTACTTGTGATTGTTATGGTACCAAACTAATGTCATGACACACTGAACCTTCACTGCCCGATGATTCAGTAGTCCCTTGTCCCGAGTGAGGTAATCTTATCTTGCTTTTGATCGCGTTCTTAGTTTCTCGATGTCGTGGAAGATCACCAAGAATAGAGCCCTTCGCGTTAGCCTTCTGCGGTATGATGCATTCCTATCTTGTGGCGGTAGGATACAAGGTATGATATGTACTAGAGCATGATTCATTTCGGAGTTTGGAATGTTTCGGTGGATTGACTCGATGGACTCAAGTTGTCAATCCCATAAAGTATCTTTTATCTACGTATGTACCGTAACGCTACTTACCGTAAGGTAACCTTACTCTAATCTACGAAGTTCTTTCAAAATTGAATTGCGGGGGCAAGACTTAGTTTACCGCGCTCCGATTCAGTACCGTACGGTACAGTGTAACCTTAGACCTTACTAGGTCCCAGGTAAGAGAAATACTTCGTGCTTTAATTCATATCGATGAGCTGAAGGAGGACAGTTGGTATCATCACGCATCACGGCATTTTCGACGAGAAGTTACGGTAAGATAGCAGTACTGGTATGCAAAGAAAGCAGGTGGATCCGTCTTCTATCCTTCCATGAATCCATTGCAATACTCGTACGCAATCCATTCCTCGATTCCTTCCAAGACCAAGCCAAGAAAGCTATCTCGGAAACCACGAACTCTCCACTCGCTAGAAAAGAAGGCGCCAATCGTCGTGGACTGATTGATCGATTGATTCGTTTGTTGCCTGGAGTGCGTCAAAGATCCGTTCCGTTCCGTTCCGTTCCGTTTCGATCCGTTTCGATCCGTTTCGATCCGTTTCGATCCGACCCGATCCTTTCATTTCCTGTCATAAGCTGCTTTTGCTATGAATCATCCAAGGAGGGCATTCCGCGCTGTGGTGTTATTCGCCATTGCCATTGGCGTTGGCACGGCAGTTTGCTCCGCGCGGGAGGATCAGCGAGGGGCGGGAGCTCGAAGGAACAGGGACTCCGCAGCGGCGGCAGCAGCGGCTACAGCACCACCACCATCATCATCATCATCATTATCATTATCATCTTTGGCCTCTTCACAAACACAAACGATAGAGGAACCCCGACAGGACCAACACGAAAAACAAGATACAGAATCAGAACAAACATCAGAAGCAGAACCGCATAGTCCACATTCACGTTCACGTTCACGTTCACATCCGCTGCCCAACATTGTCATGATCGTGTTGGACGATCTCGGATCCCACGATCTGGGCTTGCACGGAACCGGAATCCACACACCCAACATCGATGGTTTCGTGACCGACACTCGCAGAGGGAGGAACAGAGGCAGCAGCAGCAGCACCACCACCACCGTCAACTCGAACGACAACGACAACGACCTTGAAGACGATGCGAACGACTCTGATGACAATAATGATGGAAATGACAATGAAAACGACAATGGCGGCGCACTTGGAATTTATCTCCAAAACTATTACGTCCTGCCGTACTGCAGCCCGACCCGGGCGGCGCTCCTCAGCGGAATGTACCCGCTGCGCACCGGCGTCCACAACGTCATCCGCACGCGATCGACGGCCGGCCTGCCCCTGGACGTCGAAACCCTTCCCGAGATGCTCCGGCGGGCAAGTACTGCAAATGCAAATGCAAATGCTGCTTCAAACCTTGGCGGCTACAAGACGCACGCCGTTGGAAAGTGGCACCTGGGACACTCGTCGTGGGAACAAACGCCGACCTTTCGGGGATTCGATTCCTTTTTTGGCTTTTACATGGGCGGTCAGGACTACTTTTCCCACAAAGAAGAGGGGGGCGTCGACCTGCACCACGACACTCGACCCTTTTGCGGGGAGGGATGCAGCAGGGTGGTCGGCACCGAGACCGGGAACTACTCGACCCACGTGTTTACGAGGGAGGCCATTAACGTCGTCGAAAGGCACGCACAAACACAAACGCAAACGCAGGTTTCCGACTCTGACTCCAATCCGCGACCCCTCTTTTTGTATCTGGCTTACCAGGCGGTCCACTGCCCCAACGAGGTTCCCGACAGTTACATCGAGCCCTACAAGAATCGGACCGACTGGACCGAGCGCCGCAGGAACTACGCAGGGATGCTAACGGCGGCCGACGAGGGAATCGGAAACCTCACCTCTGCCCTGAAGCAACACGGATTGTGGAATAACACCCTGCTCATTGTCACCACCGACAACGGCGGTCCGTCGACGATCGGGTGCGTCCAGGGAAGCTCCAACGATCCCAAGCGGGGCGGAAAGTGCTCTCTGTGGGAGGGGGGAACCACCGGGGACGCACTGCTGGCGGGGCCGGCGCTGGACCACCTACTAACGGTGGGCAACAATCCGAACCGAGCACGACCAACACCAACACCAACACCAACACCAACACCAAAACGAAACAAAAAAGGAACACCAACCAACCGATACCCCCACCTGTTTCACGTCGTGGATTGGTTCCCGACCCTAGCCGAGTGGGTCGGGGTGGTGCCCCTGAACCGCACAATCCAGGATGGGGTCTCCCAGGCCTCTGCGCTGGCCTACAGCAGACATGGTGGCGGCGGCGATGGTGATAGTGACAGAGACTACGGCAGCGATCCTCCTCCTCCTCCGCCGCCCCCACGGACCGAGCTCTTTGGCGGCTATGCCCAGTGCGAGGACCGCGATCACTCAAATCCCCGCTCGAGAGACTGGTTCGGACCGTCCCTCCGCCACAACCACTGGAAGCTCGTCCGCGGCAATTCGGCCGGACCCGATGCGAGCAACCCTTACCCGAGGGGATCCGACACGATCCTGCCGCCGGGGGACCGCGCCAGCGCAAGCTCGGGCCGGAGCAACACCAACAACAACAATTACGATTACAATGACAACGACAATGATCCCAGCGACCACTACCTGCTGTTCGATCTCAATACGGATCCGGGAGAAATCAACGATCTCTCCGCGGAGCGTCCGGACGTCCTCCGGTTCATGATCGAAAAACTGCGGCTCTATCGCCATCACTTTGTGTACCCCCAGCGCAACGACGATGAAGAGTGCCCCTTTCCGGGACTGGTGAACACCACCGAAGCCGGTCCGGCGTGGTACGTAGCAGCAACAGAACACAATGCAACACAATGCAATTCAATTACCATGCCGTTGCTTTCCTTTGTGATTGTATAATTGTCACGAAACCAAACCAGAGCAAAACGAATCGAAGCGACGGGCAATGGCAAAACACAAAAAGGCGATGATTCCTCTAACTTTCGTGCATCCCACAATGCTGGTTTTATTACTGCTGCAAGCCACAGCAATATCGTTTCTCATGGATTTCTCTCTCTCTCTCTCTCTCTCTCTCTCTCTTTCATTTATTTCGTCTGTTTCGTTTGTTTGTTGGATTTGCTTTTTCTCGATTCCGATTGCCGCATGGCTTTGCACGCGGAATTCCTTCGCTGGCTTGCGATTGCAACGAACCGACAACGACCTTTCTCAGGCTGCCTTGGTGCAAAGATCTCCAGGAACAGATTCTTGCGTTGCAGTGATTGGGGTTGTGATTCCTGCGACAAAAAAGAAAGAAAGAAAGAAAGAAATTCAAATCGCTGGATCCGTGGATAAAAATCAAAGACAGTGCAGTACAGTGCAGTGCAGTGCAGTCCAACACAACGCAACGGCAACGCAACGGCAACGGCAACGGCAACGCAACGCATACCAAACTATAGAGGTACATCACTTCATTTGGTGGTGAAAGACAACTATGCAGTAAAGTTTTTAAGGTTTGTTAGACATTGAGAGATTGTGTTCTTGGCACAAAAGGGTCCTGCAGCTTTCCTGCAGCTTTCATTACACTAGAAGCAAGAAGAAACTCGAAAAGGAAGAATGATGCCGATGCACGCCACAGAAACTGCGAAGGAAGAGAAAGGAAGGAAGGATACCTACCGGTACTACCATATCGAGAAGGACAGTATTGGATGGCGGCTCCTATGATGTGGGATGTGTGTTCTCCTCCTCCAGGTGCAGCACGTGAGGATGAATCCCTAGTAACTAGTAGTGAATAACCTCACTCTTATTGTAGTACCGTAATACATGTATTAATATCGTCAATAGGAGCACAACAAACATTTCGCAGGTTATGAGCATCCAAACTACCAAGCTCATCACCACAACAGGTAGATAAACAAACAGTCAACAGCAGACTGATTTACTGCACCATCTTGAGAGAGAGAGAGAGAGAGAGAGAGAGAGAACTCAGCTCGGTAGACTGTAGAATGAAGTCGCTTCGGCATGGGTACGGTACAACATATCTTCCATATGTACAGTAAGATGACGAGTTACGAGTAAGATTACGGTACGAGTAAGGTTTATGTATCGGTGATGCATTCTTCGGTGACTTGAGGTTTACTTGTAGATTGTAGATTGGGTTGTTGCGATGATTTTAGTTTTTAGTGCCTTGTCATTCCAAGTAACTTAATTCTCTTTTTTTGATCTATTTACATGTAAGGTTAGTGCATTACAAGTACAGTAACTCACTAGTAAGGATTACCGTAGTTAAACTACATCTTCAAATCTTCAATCTGCAGAAGTCGCTCTGGATGAAAGAATGGATGAATCACCTCCAATTACGAGTAATTACTCGTACGGGGCTTGGACATGATTCCATCTGAATCTCGAACTCTTTAAAAAGGACGAACCAAAATCCGGTACGAAGGTAAGGTTATTGATTGAGTATGTAAGGTATTCATTCGTGCGTCACAGATTGTACGATAGACTGCCGTACTATTACGTGCCGTAAAGAATTACGGTAATTTACATTCAACATTGAACATAGGAATAGTGAGTTGAGAATACCGTAGAGAAACAGAACCGGGGGAAGGTAAGTTACCGGTATGTTCAATCAATCTGAAACTCTACACGCACCATATTTTGAATATGGAATGAACTCTTGGAACGAAAAAATTAGCGCGTCACATTCCGAACATGCCGGGCTCTCTCCCAAGGATCCCGTTTCTCATCACGAAAAACAATAATCTTAGTTCGCCGACCGAAAACCGCGTCACTTTAGAACCGGATGAAACTCTTATACGAGTACAAGTAATTTTACGGGTAAGATTACCTTACCTTCATCTGACTCACATATTGGAAGATATTACAGTAACTATATGAAACAACGGAAGATATTATTTTATGAAATAAGCAACCAAACAAGCAACCAACCAATAACAACAAGCATCACCTGTAACGAACAATCTTCTGGAGCTTCGATCGAATCGCCTACAGAAAAAACTTTAGATTGCCTTTTCACCCGACGCAGAGCAACATACCACGGAACAAATAATCCCACGTCAAAACTATCCGGTCCTCTCTACCGTTGAAACGTTGTTTCGAGCCAGTCGGTGATTTTCAGAAGCGACACTTTGCGCTCAGTTCGCAACCCTCACAACCCTCACAACGCAACGCAGCAAGCCCCGGAACGCGATCGCGAGCCAACTGGAGCAACCAAGCAACCAAACAACCAAACAACTCCTACGACGATGCCCCCGCAGGATCCAGCTCTCGCTTCCGGGGATTGGGCGTCCCGCGACGCAGACTTACCGGAGCAACCCTTTGATCTGGATGCCGGCGATGAGGGCCAGTCGAACCGCAACAACAATGCCGGCAGACACGTTCCGTATCACGGACGTCTCTCGCACATTCCCCAAACCGACTCCGCAACCCAACGCCCCAAGCGATCTTCTTTTGCCTCCTCCTTTGCTCCCTTCTGGGTCGAGTTTTGCGAGCTCGATGGACCGCCCCAGATCGCCCTCTTGATGGTCCTGGTGGCCCTCGGGCTCGGATCTACCATCGGGATCGTTCCGTCGCTCATGGCCGATCGCTTTGCCCGGCTGCGCCACGGGTTCGATGACGATTCGACGGACTGCGCGGATTATTCGCTGGAAAACCGACCCGAGGCCTGCACACTGGGAAATTCCGATGCCCAGGCGGCGGCGTCGCTGTCGAGCCTGATCAACAACGTGCTGACCTTTCTGACGGCGTCGCTGATGGGATCCCTCTCGGACGAGTGGGGACGAAAGGGTGAGTCGAGTGTTGTCTTTGTCTTTGTTGTTGTGGTTTTTGTTGTTGTTGTTGTTGTTGAAGCAGTGACGAAACGAGACGAGACGTGACGGAAGAAAAGGAAAGGAAACGAGAGACGTGACGAAATGAGATGAGATGAGTTTGCCATCAGCAGGCCGGGCCAACCGAAACGCGAAAGTTGAACCGGAACGCGAGCGAGCGATAATACGATTCTATTGCTGTTTCGAAAAACCGCGTCGTCTGCCACACAGGGCATCGCAATCACGGCTTCGGTAGCGATCGATTTCGCATTCCGGATTTCGCGGTTCGCAATACGTCCCGAGTGCCAAAACTAAATCTCGCTCCGATCGAATCACGAAGGGGATACTTCCTGACGACAGATTTCTCCCTTCCTTGTCTCATCCCCGTTCGTTCGTTCGTTCGTTTGTTTCTTTCCGCGCCTTGGTTTCTTGCTCTGTTCTGCCCTGCTCGTCACACACACAACCCAACGCAACCCAACGCGACGCAACGCAACGAAACGTCACGTTGACAATGATTCATTCATTCATTTATTTCTTCATTCGTTCATTCCAGGCCCCCTACTGGTCGGCCTGTTCTCGGCCACGATCCCCCTCGTGTGCCTCAACGCCATGGTAGCTTTCCCGTCCGTGAGTCCCTGGTGGTACTACGGGACCAGCGCCGCGGGCGGATGCATCCCGTGGCTGGCCATTGCCCTCAGCGCCCTCAACGACGTCCTCCCCCACCACCTGCGGGCGGCCGGAAACGGATTGCTCTTTGCGGGCTTTTTGGTGGGCATGTGCGTCTCGCCGACGCTCGGATTGCTGGTGGACCGCAAAACTCTCTGCCTGATGGCCGTAGCGGTGTTGTTGGTGGGAGTGGTCGGAACGGTTCTGTGGCTTCCCGAGACGCTGGACGATGGCCAGGCGGAGCTGGCACGGGAGCGGCGGCGCGAGCTGGAAGCCGCGGAGGATCGCAGGGACCGGGAGCGCCTGGCGACTGTGCTGAGGCAAGAACCGGAGCCGGAAGGAGAACCGGATATGGTCGGAGAGGACTCGTTGTTGCCGTCGTCGTCGTCGACATCGAACCGCCGCACCATTGGCCGCATGCTTAGCCGGCGATGGCACACCTTCTGGTGGAGACCCGGCTCGATCGGAACCTTGCTTCGCCGCTTTTTGATAAGGCCCTTCCGGGAGCTCTCCATTCTCAACCGGGACTGCATCTTTCGGTTGCTGGCACTCCTGGCCCTTTTTTCGGGAATGGTCAACAGCGCCGACCAGGTGCTCCTCATTTACTATCTTGAGGAACAACTCGATTTCAACCCGGCCGACATTAGCCTCATGTTTTTGATTCTGGGAATTGCCGGCATTGTGGTTCAGGTCGTTCTCATGAAACCCCTCATCGACGTTCTCGGCGAGCAAAAGGTAGTCGCCCTGGCCTTTTTGGCGGGGGCCGCCGACAATTTTTTGTACGGAACGGCACGCACCAAGTCGACGATCTTTGTCGCCCTGGCCATCTCGGGGCTGGCCACCATGTCCTTTCCAACCATCAGCGCCATCAAGGCCAACAACGTGGCCGATTCCGAGCAGGGACGGATCCAGGGCGCGCTGTACAGCGTCAAGGCCCTTGCGTCCGGCGTCGGACCGGCGTTGCTGCAGTGCGTCTACTCCAAGACCAAGGACCATCCGAGAGGCAAAAATGGCATCGGCAGCTTGATCGGCCCAGGGACCATGTTCCTTGTAGCCGGGGGGTTGCTGCTGGTGGCAGTGGGACTGGCCCTGGCACTCCCGAGCGACCGGGCCAACTCGACTCGTCATTACCAGCACGGGAACGGGCGAGACGCGGATGCCGTCAGCGACGAAAGCAGCAGAAGCAGCAGCAACAACAACAATAATAGCTGCGACGACGAGCAGCGAATGGGCGAGTACCGTGAGCTGGCGGCACACGCAAACGACGAAGAGGAGGACGAGGAACGTACCTACGGGAGCCTGTGAGGACGAATGGGACGGGACGGGACGCAATGCGATGCGATGCGATGCGATACAAGACGAAACGAAACGAAACGATGCCCGATGGAAGACGGTGCGATGACACGCAAGTCTGTTGTTCACCGCTGACAGGAAACATGCCGAGCACCATACTCGAATCGTTTCGAAACGGAGATGCACCGAATCGATGGAATGAACGGCGGAATGGATGAAGAAATAAAATAATTACGAAGGACTCAATTGGTGCTTGTGCTGCGTCATGCGTTCCAATGACAGGACCCAAAAAGGTTGATGGCGGGGTATGGAGAACACGCAGCGAATTTCATAGGGTCCGTTTTGGTTCCTTGTGTTCCGTTCCGTGGCATTGCATTTCTTTGCACTGCAACGATCCGGAACGAGTGCTTCTCGGCATTCCCATTCAACTCAAACATTCGTATTGGTGTTTGTATTTTCACCACAGAAAAGCCTTCACAGTTTCGAGCGCAGAGCGAAGAATCTTGCTTGGCAACAGCGATTTTGTGACAGTTCCGCCTACTCGAAAGAACACGATCCACCGGCATCAAGATCATAAATAGATCTTATCATTGTAACATCACAAGTCGTTCGGAAGCCTATGACCCATGTTGTGGCTGACAACTCCGAAGAAAGGACATATGGAACCAGCTCTTTGCCGGCGGGAATATGAAAAAGCAAAGATTAAGGATAACAATCTTGCGTAAGGAATCGAGTTCGAATTTGAATACCGTTCCAGACTACATTCTATCAACACGATGCAAACTCTTTCTTACGTCAATACTGACATGGCCATTTGTGATGAAGTACATAATCAATGGACAACAGCAGTCATTGCTAGTATTTATTCGAAGGCCGAGACTGTGCATCATCCTGACCCTCCTGCGTTTGCGAAACAGTGATTCTCCGGAAAGAAGTCCTTCTTCTCTTTTTCGAAGTTTGATTTGTATTTCGTCATTCTCCTCTGCAAGGCAATCAGTGTTGTTGAGGTGTGTTCTTCGTCCATATTGTTGGCTTGGAGAAAAAACTGCAATCCATTTCATGACTGAAGCCAGCGAATAACAGATGATCGATCTGCCATGCCAGCACTAGTAACCATGATGGGAGCATTGGCGAGGTTTGGTACTTGTACCATGAACTCACCAGTCGGTTGTCTTTGTTTCCCTTTTCGCCAAAAAACCCCAGATAGCTGCTGCTATTAGTAGCAACTAGTAGTAGTTCCAGCTGGTACTTCTACTGCCAGTACTGTTGGTAGCTATGATCTTCGATCGTGTCGATCATGATGAACACTAGTAGTAGTAGTAGTAGACTAGAACTGTTGTATATTCCCATCACTACTAGTACTAGTAGTGAATGGAATTACCTTTTATCCAATATTCTTGTTTCTCCAGTATTACTACTAGTAGTAGTAGTACTAGTCTACTAGTGTCCTAATAACATGATGGTTCTTGTTCTTCTTTTGCAAAAATGTCTATTTTTTGTAGAAGGAGTAGTACAATTCATGGTTGTTCTGTTGGAATGCCGTTTTGAGTGTAGCCCCTACTAGCTAGTAATTGTACAATTTCTTGTACTCATGCAATTGAGATGTTTTGAAATCGTGAGTTCTGCAAGCAGATGTGGCGAGTTGCAATTAATGCCCAGAACAGAACTTATTTCAAAGAACCGATAGCTACTGGTACCTTACTTGTGCTCAGCTATGTTACGCCTTACTATCGTCGAAGTGATGTGAAGCAACCAATTCTTTTTATTTTTTGGGTCGTATCATTCAGTATCTGTTTAAGCCTTGTGTAAAAATACGATAGCAGAATACTAGTAATATATAATATGCCATTATCTTCCAAAAGGATCAAAGTAAAGAGAACAGAAACGAGACTAGAAACGAGAACACCTGGCTCGATCCGAAGCCGAGAAAAAGGATGTCATAGCCAATGGAACAGGGATGCAATTACGAAGGTTTCTCTATCTTAGATTTTAGGGATCAAAACTAGATCCCGGTCAACAAGACATTCAACGAAGCAAAGATTTTCTTTACGAGGTTCGGAAGAAGATCGAATCAAGTTTCTTGGTTGACAGCTCTAACTTCGATCCATTTCATTTCATTTTACTTGCGTTCCATCCAAACGGAAAAGTAACACATCGCAGCAAGAGACAAGAAAGCAAGCAACCATGAAGATCTCTTACTCATCTATTATCGCCTCGATCGCCTTGATCTCCAGCCAGAACTGCTTCGTGCCATTGGTTCGTGCCCAAACAACACAAATCGAGCCCGTGCCCGAGAACCTTCCAGAAGAGGGTGGTCCATCCAACCTTCCAGAGGGTGAGCCTATGAACCCTATCGAGCCCGTGCCCGAGAACCTTCCAGAAGAGGGTGGTCCTTCCAACCTTCCAGAAGGTGAGCCCATGAACCCTATCGAGCCCGTGCCCGAGAACCTTCCAGAAGAGGGTGGTCCTTCCAACCTTCCAGAGGGTGAGCCCATGAACCCTATCGAGCCCGTGCCCGAGAACCTTCCAGAAGAGGGTGGTCCTTCCAACCTTCCAGAAGGTGAGCCCATGAACCCTATCGAGCCCGTGCCCGAGAACCTTCCAGAAGAGGGTGGTCCTTCCAACCTTCCAGAGGGTGAGCCCATGAACCCTATCGAGCCCGTGCCCGAGAACCTTCCAGAAGAGGGTGGTCCTTCCAACCTTCCAGAGGGTGAGCCCATGAACCCTATCGAGCCCGTGCCGGAGAACCTTCCAGAAGAGGGTGGTCCTTCCAACCTTCCAGAAGGTGAGCCCATGAACCCCTATCGAGCCCTGTGCCCGAGAACATGGTTTCGGCTACCTCGTCGGGAGCTATCAGTACCAGGATCTCTGCACTTCTTGTATCTTTCGTCTCTGTGTTGTTTGCGGCTTCCATGAGCTAAATTGTATCCTAATGCGACGGCAACATCCACAATGTCGATTGTGTCCAAGGGACGGAAGGCGAAAAGCGGGTTGTGGCCGCAGAAAAAGTTGACGATGATGCGGCTTGGACTTGGATACGGAATGTACCCCAATCAAGACACGAAAACCAGTTTTGCCCGGCCCAGTCCTCCTCTGTGTTCCATGTTCTCCTTCGAAAAAAGATTCAAAATGTGTTGTATTGCATCGTATCGTGACGAGCAACCAACCATCCGTAAGAATGCTACGTGATGCTTAACTTCAATGTACGAAAGACTTAAACCCTGTTCCTCTAATGATGATTGTAGAAAAAGAATAGTATTCTTTGTATTCGACGGTAGTTTTTCACTCTAGTTAGAATGCTCAGTTTTTGTAGAAACAGACAGGAGTCACTCCCTCTCCAAGGCATGGGCACGAGAAACAATGGGATCCAGCCAACAGTAAAAACCTTGCGTGCATAAGAATAGCAGCATTCCGGTATCAATCTCTTCCGCTGCAATGCCTTGCCATTGCAAAGTACTTCGGACTTCGCAAATAGTGGTGCAGTAATTACTTGCAAATTACGGCGCAGAAGGAATAGTGTCGACTCGAATTCTTCTCCTGCTCTTGCTCCTACTATTGATATATTGTTGGTAAACTATATAATAATAATCGTATCAAAGTATTGCGCGTACGTGTGGTAAATCATAAATAGTATAGTAGTATAGTATTCTTATTCTTTTTCTTGTTCTTATTTGAAGGCATACGAGGTAGCTTCCCGGAGTTCCCGTAGGCTCTTGTCCGGATCGCTTGCGTCGTTGAGAATGGTGAACTCGAAAATCCCGGCTCCAAGCCCGAAATCGATTTCGTTGACAATGTCCTTGAGCTTGGCCCGCAAGAAGGATTCCTGCGTCTCGTCGTCCGGAATTTTCAGGGCACCGCTGGCAATGTCCTCCTCCAGCCGGTTCCGGAACTCTTGGACGGATTCCAGTCCGACCCACACCCCGATCAACCGGGTGTTCTCGGGCAAATCGGTGGACGTGGCCAGTTTCTTGGCGACCTCGACACTGGCGTCGACCACCACCACGTTCCGGTTGGGGATCGGCAATCCGGTTTCCGGCGAGAGGCCCCCGGCGGCCGAGACAATGCCCCCGGCCGTCAGACCGGAGCTGGCATCCATCTCCAAGAATTCGCCGCGGTTCTGGAGGCGCTCAAAGGTGGCCCCGTCGTCGTTTTTCCGAACGCGGTTGGGAGCGACCAGCGATCGGGTGTCGTTGTTGCCGTCGCTATCGCTACCGCTATTGCCGGTGCTACCGGATTCCAGCAAGAGCTTTCGGACGAGTTCCGATCGCCCCGTCGCCTGGGGTCCCGACACCAGGACCACCGTCACGCCGTCGCCGGAAGCCGACGACGAAGCCGACGAGGAGTCGTCCCCTGGCTTTTCCGCGTCCCAGCAGCTTGGCGGCGACCCCGGCGCTTCCCGGCAGCGAAATGCCGGAATCGAGGGCATCGGTCTCGCCGGCGGTCTCGGCCTCGAGTTCCTTGAAGGCGTCCCGGATCTGTCCGACAAACAGGGGCAGCCGGTACGTGAGGAATCCCAGAACGGCCGCCCCGAATTGCTGCCGGGTGACCGTGTCGAAGAGTTCGCACGGTGAATTCGTCGTCGCCGCCACCGAGGCCCGAGCTCATTTTCTGGGTGTTGTACAGGCTGACGCCGATCAGCACCAGCACGGGCGCCCCGAACCGCAGATTGGCGATCGGCGATCCCGACAGGTTTTGCGTGTTGTCGACCCGGTTGACGGCGACCGTGTCCGTCTTGACGCTCAGCAAGAAGAGATACAAGAGCGACGCAAGGGTCCCGGCAAAGTAAATGATAGCCAGCTCGGAGCCGTAGCTTGCGTTGGTCACGATGGTTCCCACCAGCCCCGTCAGCGCGACGTTCCGAAAGAGCTTGGACTTGAGGGCCGAGTACTTTTCGGCGTCTCTCGCCACCACGTCCCCGTCGACCTTTGCGTAGAAATTGGGCCCCTCGTATCGGTCCAGGTCGTAGGTTTCCTGGCGGGGCTTGGGAAGGCCGACCGCATCCAGCGGTATCTTGTAGGCCTGCTCGGATCCGACAAAGGAAGCCGCCAGCGGGCTGACGTCCTTCAGGTAGCGCTCGGTCTTGCGGCCCTTGCGACTGCGGAGGGCGCTGCTGTACTCGGCAAAGTACCCGTCCCCGACGTCCTCCAGCTCGTTGAGCTCGGCGCTGTACCCGCTGGTGGGAGATCCAAAGACGTACGAGATCTTTCCGACCAGTACCCGGCCGTCGGCTTTTCCGCCGTCCAGGTCGTAGTACAAGACGACGTCTCCGATGGCCGGCAGCAGCGGCTTGGCGGTCTTGCGGGTGACGATCGCATCGGTCATGCGCTCGTACGGCTGGGGGGAAGAGGGGGAATCCGAATCCGAATCCGAAACCGAAACCGAAACCGAATCGGAATCATCACTGTCCTCGCTGCTCGCAAACAGCCACCGCACCAATGGTTTGGCAGTCGCAGTCGAAGTCGCAGTTGCAGTAAAAGTCGTCGATTCTGTTTTCGATTTCGAATTCGAATTCGATTTGATTGCTGCTGGAAGGATCGAACCCCGTGGAGATTGGAAGGATTCCGAAAGCGTTGCGTGCAAGAGCAGAACGGCGCAAAACGCCGCCAGGAGGGGTTGGATTCTCTGTTGAGTACTTGTTGCCATCGTTTCGTTTCGTTTCGTTTCGTTTCGTTTCGTTTCGTTTTGTATTGTGTTGTATTGTTTTACGCACGTGAACAATTGAATCGAATCGAAATGAATCGGATTGAATCGGATTGAATCGAAATGAATTGCGTTGCGTTTTGGATTGCGTAATGAAGTGTGTGTGTGTGTGTGTGTGTGTGTGTCGATGCCAAACAAAGATAGCTAGTAGCTCGTCTGCCGATCGGTAAGGTTACGGTGAGGTACGGTAATTACCGGTATTTCACAGATATGTTTCGTTCTTTGATGCGACTGTACCGGTACGGTAATCTTACGGGTCCAGGTAAGATTATGATTATGTTGCGATACAGTACCGGTAAGGTTACCTTGCGTGTAATTACCGACAAGTGTCTCGATCTTTTTGTGTATGCTCAATGCCTCTATCTACTGGTATCCTATATTTACTGTATCTATCTATCTTTGTTCGGCGAGTCTCTATCGGTCAGTCCGAAGGGGGGTTCCGTTCCCTTCTGCTTGGCAACAGTCGAATAACCTTACTCTCGAGAGGACAAAGCCGACACGAAGAAACTCTTGTTCGGGATTTGTCCAAAACTCTTCAATCATCGGTTGAAGATCGATGACATCATTCATACCGGTACCGGCAGGGGTACCGGTAACCTTACGGTAAGATAAACCTTACGGTAATTAACTTTCAAAAAAGTTACTCTTGCATGAAACGGGAGATTACTTTCTTTCGCTCGAGGCGCGGGAAAAGATGACAAATAAATAAACCTTAACCTTAATTTACCGTAACCTTACGGTAAGTTAACTTAACTCTAAAAACCTTACCGTACACTAATTTTTGAAAAATTGTGGTGAAGAAACTGCACAACTTTCTAGTCTCTGTCTGTTTCCCGTCTGTCTGTCTGCCGTCCTTTAGTTTCGACATCCAATATGGTAAGGTAAGGTTACGATACCGTACGTTCTCGTAAGGATTACCTTACGGTACGGTAAAAATTACGGTAAGTCACATAAAAAATACGAAGTACAGTAATATGTAGTAGAAAGTATTACCGTTCGTAGGAACGAACGCCCTTATTATGCATGCCAAATACCGTTAAGAAGGCTACATCTGAGTGTCGGTTCTTGTCTCGAAGCAATCTTACGAACGAAGGATCCAAACACTGAGGTAACTTAACCTTACTTGTACCGGTAAAGCTTACCGTACCACGGCTTGCGTTGATTTGGGGACCACGGCAGACTTTTGCAACTCTGCCGCCCCTTCATCGACTCCCAGCAAGGCTCCTACTACCATGGCTCCTTCCATGACTCCTAGTAGTAGTAATTGCCCACACTCCCAACAAGTCTTCCAAGAAGACTAAAGTCTTCCAAGAAGGGTACCAAAGATCCCACCAATGATCCAACCAAAACTCCGAAGAAATTCAAGTCTTCCAAGAAAGGCTAACTCGAACACCACCATTGCGATTCAAGGTCAGCATCGAACTACCGACACGAGTCGCGCTACGGCACAGAGCCTGCTAGACGAAGCTCCGCATCTTGGACTTGGATCGCACGAACAACTTATAAATGTACCCTACAGTTCAGTATTGCATTGCATTGTATTGCATTGATCTATTCAACTCAAAAGTTTTTGCAAGAGTTCTTCACTCTCGGTATTCGTTAACACACATTTCAAGCACTCAAGATTGCACTATTTGTTATCGATTGAGGGCGCTTCATTCACAATGATGCTTTTCGATTCCTTTCCTTTCAGGGGAAGCGAACACGAAGCCATTACCCGTGTCATTGCTTGGACCGACAATGGTTCGGATTGTTTCGTTCATGCGGTCGAAAGAAGGTATGTCATGGAAACCGACAGAAGGACGGCAACGGAACCCACAAGTGTGGTGGACAGCGCTGCGGCGCTCGAAGCCTCCGGAGGATTCGTGGGATCTTCGATCTCCAGAAGTTCCGGGTCCTCGCACGACGCAAAGCCGCCGTTTTCAATCAGGTCGTATTTCACAAATCCCCACGCATCGACCTTGTCGCAAGCACTCGTGGTGGCAAAACATACCCCATAGTCCTGGAAGAACAATTTCCCCAATATGCCATAGGGGTCTTTGCACAATACGCTCATATTGGGCAACTCGTCGAAACGGGCTCCCGCCGCCTCGCAGGTCTGTCGGAGCGTCTCTGTTGTGGTGGCGTCGTAGACTATGTTAACGTCGTAAGACCCGTCGGGGTTGTCTTCCCTGTTTCCTTCCATCTTGAGATGGACCAGCAGCTCCGTGGCCCACACCTCGTGGTTCACGCTTCTCATATACTCCGAGTCCCATGCGCAATTCGCCACGTTGTCGCTATCGGTCTCCGGGAGAGTGGCGTCGTCCACGGGTCGCGGAGACACCTCCAGGGGTTTCCGATCCTGGCACCCCCACAAGCCATCACTCTCGAAATAGGACTTATAGAAGGTCGACGAGTCGAACTTGTCGCAAGCAATCGTGGGGGAAAGACAGGTCGCAAAGTCCCCGACGAAGATATGCGCTAAATTGCCTTCGGGGTCTAAGCACGATAGTAGCATCAAGTTGGGGGTCTCGTCGAAACGAGCTCCCGCCGCCTCGCAGGACTGTCGGAGCGTCTCTTTTGCGGTGACGTCGTAGAATTCGCCAACCGAGGATGTTAAGACGGTTTCTTGCATCTTTTGTTGCATCGTTGCAAGGAACTGCTCCTGCACGGTCGCCACCTCGGGGCTCTTGCAGTTTTCATATCCCTCAAAGTCGAAGTCTGTCACATTGCTACCGAAATCATCGGCGCGGATGAGGTTGTGGCCCGGGCCTTGGACGAGCAGGAGGAACACCGAGGCTATGCTTGACGAGCAGAGATTCTTCATGGTTTCTTTTGCGATCGTTGGAAGGAGGGATGGATAGATGGATGGTTGGTTGGCTGCTTGATCGGTGATACAGTAGATGGTATGAAGGTTGGATGAAACAATTTTTGAGAGCCAAGATCACCTTTGTTTGGAGGGCTCTGTAGGATCGTGTAGATTTTGTATTAGGTGTGAGATCTGTTTGTTTTAATTCGTTGCTTACCTTAAATTATGGGCACAAAAGATATCGGTCTAAGTTTTACTAAATTTCTCTTTTCATTCTCTTTTCCATGCATTCTCTTGTTATTTCTGGTTTGGAGAATGTTTTGCTGATTATTTATTCGGTTCTCCGAAATCTTTGGAATGTACCGTATGTCAGTTGAGAACTTCGAAGTAATTAACCTTACCGCTACTTTGTACGAAGTACTTTCTTTGGATCTCGCAGATCGCACGGTAGAAGTATTGACTTTATCTTCGCTGTCCGATGTTTCATTGTGTATGAATAACTGTAAACCTTGCAATACTCCTTCGTATCATTTTTTTTATAAGCCTTACTACAAAGTTCCGAACAGCTGTCCTCAAGTCCAGTTAGAAATTATAACATACAGTAGTTACGTAGAACCGACGGACTTCCGAACAGCTGTCCTCAAAAGTCCACGTAGAGAAATTAAACCTTACGCGGAACCGACGGACAGCTGTTAGGAATTTTGTAGTAAGATTAATTTGAAATTGGATGATGATTGTGCATTTTCGTGACATCTCTTGACATACTAAATCGACGGTCAGACTGACATCTCTGGATTGATTGATTGACAAAAATAACAGAGAAATACTAAGATCTTACGAAGTAAGATTAATCTTAGTTCGCCCTTCATAATACTATAAAATTCTTATCAGGTGTCCCCCGGTTCTACGTCCCCGACTAATAATTTCTACTGAAACCCGGGGACAGCTGATAGGAATTCTGTAGTAAGGTTACGACTTCGTGATGAACAGAATTTTCACAGGAAAAGTTCCAGCGTTTTATCCGTAACCTTACTTTTAGGTCCTGATCAGCCAGACACATCTTTGTCTAAGGTTAAGTTACGGTACCGTCTACGGTACCGAAGTTTCAAGTCAACAATGATCCTTCTTCGCTTTCGTCTCTCTTCAGTAAGGTTACCGGATATTGAGTGATTCCCGATTTGTCTTAAACTATGTCGACATAACCAATCCCAAATATACTTATTTTTTAGAAAAATTGCGTGCCCAATGGACTTACTTAAATCTGTCTCAACCGACAAGGCCTATTTTGGAATTTGGAATCTTTGTCAAAAACATAAAATCTCTCTCTCTAGCCCCAACCCGCTCATCTAAAGATTCTTTTTTGGCGCACGATTCCATTCATGTTTATGTAACCATTGTAGTCGGACAGACGGCACTACAGCTTTTTATGTGCATCAGCATTAGATTTATTTCCCTGAGTAATCGGGAATCCAAATTAACATGTTTTATGTCACTTAAAATAAAGTATTATGTATTTCGGGAATCACTCATTGGTACAACGTAATTACTACCGTACCATATGTAGTAAGACTTACTACGTATTATGATAATGTTGTGCTTTCGGTGACATTTCCGTGCGTGTTGCTCTTCGTTTTGCGAGACTCTTGCGACGATCCACCCATCCTCTCCCCTCCAAGCTCGTCCTTCCATACCGGTAGATCCTGTAAGACGATTCCAAGAAACCGTCGTGCTCTGAGCTAAATCTTACTCGTACCACCGCAAAAGTATTGACCAGTGAACCACAACCAACAGAATCACCGGACGCGTGTCGTGCTCCGAATTTGCGGAGCCTGTAAGTCGATTTACTGCAACCGAAAAAATATCCGAAAAAACCACCGAAATACTATTAGCAGTAATCAAGAACCCCCCATGTTCCAATGTTCAGAATACTGGTAAATTACCCGAAGAATCCGGTGATACAGAACCTTTGAGATGATGCACCGGATCTCCTGGGACCTCTATACGGTACGGTAGTCCACTGAATCTGTATTTCGAAACCAAGAACCCCTGATAATCCGAACTGACGTTTAATCCGGAACAAACAATTCCGATACAGGTAATTAAGTCCTTAATCTTACTCCGAACTAACCTATTTATTTTTGTCTTTCGTGAGACGAACCAAAAATCCTGATAACCCGAACTTCTATCTACGGTACCCACGTCAACAAGCACCTTCAATGAGACGAGTCCATTACAACACTAATACGGACTGCGCGGACTTCTATGTACCATTTTTGACATGCACCTTTCGGAGACGAGTCCATTACAATACTGAATACTGATAGTAAATACAAGTCTGACAACCCACAAGAACCCTGATGAAACTGGACTGCTACGTAAACCTTACCCTCTTCAATGAAGAACCTTTGGTAGACAAGTCTACTAGACCTCATAATATAATTACAATCCTCACAACTACAACACTTACAACCCACAAGAACCCTGATGAAACCGGACTGCTACGTAACCTTAATTACCCCCTTCAACGAAAAACCTTTGGGGACTACGTGTAGTCCACTAGACCTCATATAACTACAATCGTGATGAAACCGGACTGCCACGTACCTCCTTCAACGAAAAACCTTTGGGGGACTACGTGTAGTCCACTAGACCTCATATAACTACAATCCTTACAACCGCGACAACCCACAAGAACCCTGATGAAACCAGACTGCTACGTACCCTCTGCAATTAAGAGCCTTTGGGAGACGAGTCCACTAGACCTCATATAGCTACAATCCTTACAACCATGACAACCCACAAGAACCTCCATGAAACTGGACTGCTACGTACCCTCTTTGACGAAGAACACTTGTTAGACGAGTCCACCAGAACCTGACAACATCAACAGTAACGACGTGGACTTCCAAGTTACCTCTCGAAACAATCATCTTTGGGAGACGAGTCCAAATGCCCTGATTGCACGAACTGCTCTGGACTTTTCATTGTCCGTTTTACCCCCAACCGCTTGCTTGCGCTGGAGGCTGCCCTCTTCGACTTTCGTGTCGTCTCACACCAAGGATCCAAAATCTTTGCAAAGCGCAAGCTTTGATCTAATCACCCGACACTCGTATTTGTGTTTCCCTTCATTTCTGTCAACGCCGCCGTTTCAATGCCTCGAGATGGAAAATCCTTTCTTGTACCATTGTCATTTGTCGCAAACAAAATACCAAATCCAGACATGTTGCAGCCATCGATATGGGATCACCTACCAATCCTCAACTCCGGCTTCCATACAAACATAACATTTCGATAATTTTACCTTTTAAAATAAAGATACTGGTTAAGTACTGGATACAGAACACCGGCCTGTGATTAGTACTGATTTTGATTTTTTTGGTATGAGTATGAAGGGACGGAAGCGCATTCTTCGTTCGAATCGAAGCAAGTGTGACTGCCAAAGCCAAAACGTACCTATACCTCACGACGATGCTTTGAGGATTCATCTCGAATCGGATCGGATCGCGCAGGTGTGGCAGAGCATCACCACTCCAAAACCTTATCGGTTTTCTACCGTTCGGTTCAAAAATTATTAATAATTATGGTAAGAATGGATAGAAATGTTTCGGATTGGCGTGCCCTCCACTCGATCCGTTGGATCTTGTCTCGTCGATGATGGGGGCGGACGACTCAGCCGAGGATCGTGAAGGACCGGCTATGTATTACGACGAATGAATCCTCGTCGTTTTCGTCGTCTAGAGCACGCGTTCGTTCCAACAAAAGAAACGAAAACGTCGCGAAACGATTCATTGCAATGATAACAATTGTGGGCGAGTTTTAAATGTATAAAAGTCGATAAAAGTTGGATAACTGCCATGCAAACACGTAAATGAATCTATTACACTAGATCGCTACTCTTTTTGCCAAACGCAACTCGGACAGTGTAAAGGGAGGATGAAATTATTGACCTAATTGGTGTTGTTATCGTTCTCCGAACCATTAATCTGTCTGCTCTCTCCAACACAATAAACGACTGCAAATGCAAATGCAAATGGAATTGAAAATTCAAATGCATTCCATTGTCCATCCATCGTTGACATTCAAAATACCGATTCGTGGCGAATACAAGGGCTTTCCATGGGACAGCGAGCGACACAGTCAGCCAGAACGTTACCTCGACTTTGAAGTGCCGTGCCCTTGTTGAAAGAAGAAGGCTCGTTGTTTGTTTCTTTGTTTGTTGAAAGCCAACCTTTCGATGCCGGCGCCATCGTTTTGAGATTGTTTCGTCGATTGCCTTCCCTTCCCCCACTTCTCGTCCAGCAGCAGCACCGACAGCTGCGGTTCGATCTCTCCCGACAGCTATGCGGTGAGGTTTCAGTCGTCCCCCCGTACCGTGCGCTCGAACAAACAAAGGGAGACGATGCGCAGAGCAACAGAGCGCCGTGGAGATAGTGGCGGGAGGCACAGCACAGCACGAGATGGCACAAATGTTTGCGCACTGCAATGCAATGCTTTCGGGTCTCCACCAGGAAGTGCATTCTCGTCCGCGTGCGTTGCGTTGCGTTGCGTTTCGTTTCGTTTCCCGATCCACACCACGGTTTCTTCTGGTGCTACAGTTGCTTTGTTTTGTGTGCTTTACGGCAAAGAAGAAGACGACTCACGCCTCCCTATTCATCATCATCGTTATCCTTACTATATTGTTATTCTTGCTTCTCGAGCTTGGCAAAGACCCTTCCGCAATTGGCAGTGTTAAGATAGGTGAAGGGCTCCCTCGAAAATAGCTGGATGGGGCATCGCTCCACCCAGGAACGGGTATGATGATGCCCGCCATGCCCATCGGAATTTTCTTTGTCCTTTTCGGACTCGTCGTTCTCGTTCTCGAGAAGTTTCATCACGGGAGAAGTATAATCTTTGTTGCTGTTTTTATCAAACCACTTTCGTTGATCGCCGAGGTGAAACGTGGCCTCCGGGCTCGACGGGACCTCCCGAAAGGTCGAACGGGCGAGGTGCTTCTTGAGGAGACGCCTCAGCACCGATCCCCAGGGAGGGAATCCGACAAACAGATTTCCCAGGTCGATCTTTGGCAGGATCGACGATCGAATGACAAAGCAATCGAATCCCGGGTGGGGCTTGCCGAATTCCAGGGCTTTTTCGACCTCATCAAAGAAGGTTTCGATGGAATCTGGATCGGTGGTCGGCTCGGTCACGGAAAAGGCGGGGGCGCTGTCGAATTTGTTCTTGTTCTTGTTCTTGTTCTTGTTCTTGTTCTTGCCAGATTTGTTTTTGAAGTTTTTGTTTTCGTTCATGGGAGTCGTCCAGCGGTTGATGGTAAAGGCTTCCCGGTCTTGCTCCAGCACGTTCACCAGAAACCCGTAAAAGGTCTTGGTGAGCCCAATGTCCGGATTGGTCAGCATGACGTAATAGGGATCGTCGTGGTTCATATTACTATTGTTTTTGTTGTTTTTGTTGTTGTTGCTGCTGCGATTTGCGTTTGCGACGCTCGCCCCAGCTTCCAGAATGTCCTGCAAAAAGATGAGCTCCCGCTTGCCGTAAAACTTTGACAGAATCTCGGGCGATGCCTTTGCGTCCGAATGATTCGGATTCGAATCCGACCAGGCGTTGGTCGTTCCGTACTCGGTGGCGGTGGAACGCGGGAGGAGGACAATCTCGTTGCATCCGTGGATCGGTCGTTCCTTTCCCATTTTTCGTTCGTAAAAGTCCAGGTCGGATTGGAGCATTGCGCAGACCACCACCAGCTCCAATCGTTGATGGGTGGTAATAGTTGTTGTTTCGCTTTCGCTTTCCACCAACAAGTCGGAGGCGTGCTCTCGAGCGCGGGTGATGCTCCGGAGGGTGGCCCACTGGTCCAGAGGTTGATGGTGGCGGACAAAGGCTTCCTCGTCTCCGAATTCGACCGGGCTCTTTTTGCTGTCGTCTTTGTTTGAGAAGAAAATGTTTATGACGTGATATACCTTGTAGGGTTTCGTGTTGCTGTTGCTGTTGTTGCTGCTTTTGCTTTCCTTGTTGCTATCATTGCTCGAGTCGGTCGCTGATTCTGATTCTGATTCTGGTTCTGTTTCAGTTTCTGATTCCAGCGCGTACTTATTGATGTCCCACACTTCCCAATCCAGCGCCAGCAACGTCCACAAAGCAATCAGGGACCAAACGTACCACCGAACCATGCGTTTTCGGTTGTCTGTGCTCGTACTGTTGCCTCGTTTGCTGGCGGAGACCGACATCATGCTTCTGGTTGCCCCGCTCTCATGTCTCTGCGATGATTGTTTGTGTGGATTGTGATTGTGATGTCTAGAGGTGGTGTGGGCAACCGACAGGACCATGGCGTCGAGGAATGAATGCAACAAGATTGACAATACTCTCATGACGCAACGGGTATCCTATTCAATCCGGTGCGAGTAGGTGCCGATACCGGTGCAATCGTTTGAAGACCAAAGATTGTTGCTTGCTATGAAAATCTCAACACAAAAATTGTCACAA
Source organism: Pseudo-nitzschia pungens (assembly GCA_037355855.1). NCBI lineage: Eukaryota > Bacillariophyta > Bacillariophyceae > Bacillariales > Bacillariaceae > Pseudo-nitzschia > Pseudo-nitzschia pungens. Next base: position 2,381,197 of record CM074768.1, read on the forward strand.
GATGGGAAGTAAGCAAAAAATACTACGTAATGTTCAATGTATTCAGTATTGAGTAAACCTTAAAATTACCGGTAAGGTTATGGAAGCGTGCAAAAACAATACGAAGTAAGGTTTTACTTCGTAATATTTTAATTCTCAACAAAAGATTTTTTGAAAATGAGCACGACTCCGTGGACGTCGAAAATCTTACCGTAGTCATTGGAGTGTGCATTTAGTGAACATGCCAACATTTTACTTGAAATCTCGTCCAACTTGTAGTAAGGTTTACTGTACGGTATGAGGTAAGGTTATGGAGCACTTCGTATTTATTTATTTTTTTAAAATAATATCATGGACATGCTGTTTTCTGTTTTCATTTTGCTTCTTAATTACAGTAATTACATGTAAGATTACCGTACACGTGTGCTTCGTATTTTTTCAAAAAACAATCGTAAGAGTTTGCAGGGAGATCCTGCTTTTGAAAAGTTGTGATTTGCATCCGTATCTTCATTGCTGGGGGCAATCGAAATTACATACGGTAAGTTACCGTTTTCATCTAGTGCCACAAGAATGTACGGTACCAGGAAGTAAGGTTTACGTCGTGTTCAAAATAGAAAACATATTGAATGTGGCTTCACAAGGGATTGCAAGACTCCGAGTACTAGTAGCACATACCAGTACTCTACTAGTTCTGTGCTCGTCGTGCGACTACCATACGCTGCACGTTGAGATTTTGATGCGAACCAGTGTGTCTGTGTTCACGAGCGTATAGTTGTCAATCAAGATCCTTGCTTGGTTTGCTTGTTGTTGGTTTGTTGGTTTGTTTGTTTGTTTGTTTGCGCTTACGTGCTATACGGTGCAGAAAGGTGCCGCCCACGACACGACACGACACGAAACTCAACTCAACTCAACTCAATTCATCTATCATCTATCATCTATCGAGCAAGAGTTGCGTGCCTTTGCGTTCCATTTCCCCTGGTACCCGTACAAACACTCCTCACGGAGGAACGAATCCATCGTGCTGGCACAAACGTGCTATCTCCCAGCCTCCGTCCTCGACACAACTCCGAGTTGTCTTCGTTCCGCACGGAATGTTGTTGCGTGTGTTTGCAGAAGCAAAAAAACAATCGCGTGCGAAACAGACCATTCTTTCTCTTTGCTGCTGCGTGAGAGAGATCGAACCACCAGACGAAAGGATCATTGATGCGGGTGCGCACCAACAACAAAGGCGAGGTAGAACCGACTCTGCAAAAGGATTCTTTTCGGACCGAGCGACCAACGGATTGCAGATCCATTCTTCCCCCCGTGATAGTATACGCACCGGTACAGTGGTGTGTATGTGGTGTATGTGGTGTAGATGGTGTAGATAGCCAAAGCACAATCGGCACCACGGTGATGTTGTGGTCAGAGCAACGGCGATGTATTGTGCGTCGTATAATATACTTCATCGGATATCGCATCAATCCCACAGCAGCCAGTGGGTGGGCTATCTCTCCTCTCCGCAGCGACACCATTGATGGCTACGGCTACGGCAACGGCAACGGCAACGGCAAAGCAAACCAAGAATACCGCATGTCGCACCGTGCGCACCGTACGCCTTATGCACGGGTGGAGTTGCCGCCTCAATCGCCACAAAACGGAAAGCAGCAAGTTCCTTGTAGCTCCGAGGGGACGATAGCGACACCGATCTGCTTTGATCGGATCGATCCAATAATACTACAATGTTTTGCAAAACTGGAGGTTTGAGCAATGGAACCTGCGACTTGTCGCATGCAAAGCGACCACGCTGCCCCCGAGTTACACCCCCGCGAAAGTGTATCCATTGCAACAATGTCTGATCGTCTTCATTCCATTCAACGACCTCAATTGTGTTCAAAAGCAGTGCCGCAACCAGCTGGACCACCTGTTCTTGACTTGGCCATCAACGGCAAAGCCCGGCCTCCTTGTCTTCGGAAATGGATAGCTCCATCGTGGCCTTTGGTTCTTCATTATTATTTATTTGAAGGCACAACAGCGGAACAATCGAGGCGCCACGCAACGGAGGGGGCCGGCATCGATCGTCCGTGGGCGACGAAACGGTGGCTTCCGAGGCGGCCCGACTCCGATTGATCGATTGATCGATCGATTCATTCATTCATTGATGATTGATTGATGATTGATTGATTGATTCGGTCCTCGGCAAAACCCGACCCCACCCCACCCCACGCCTCGTTCGGATTCCGATCCGATCCGATCCACGGAAACAAAACATGCTCCTCTCCGGTGCACGGCCGCACGGATGTCTCCCTTCGCGGTCCCCTCCCCGCCGAGTTTTGTTTTGCCGGAATTTTTTTGGTGCGCGCACGAACGAACGAACGAACGAACGAACGAAGCATTCGATCGCGTCCTTTTTTTTGGTCCGAAGAAATGCGATGCGTCCCTTGCGGTGGTGGATGCTCCGTCTCGTGGCTCCCGTTTCCCGATCGAAGCATTCCGTGTGGTGTGTGTCTGTGTCTGTGTCTGTGAGTATGTCTGTGAGTGTGTCTGTGAGTGTGTGAGTGTCTGTGAGTGTGTCTGTGCGTCCCTTGGAAGGGGTACGACAATGGTTGCGGACTCGGTTATCACAATGCTCGACGTCGCGTCTCCCACTGTTTTCTACCCTTCAGAGACCCTCGGTGTCGGGAGGTTCTGTCTTCGTCGATGAGAAAGACGGTGGTAGTGGCCTGTTTCATAGTGTTTATTTACTGCCATCTGGGCTGTTACACGTAAGCCTTACCCAAAGTGATGAAAGCCGCATTGTGATTTACTGTATTACTACTACTACGTAACCTGACAACATGATCAGAAGGCGCAAGGTAAGATTATGTCCAATCAAACCAGGATCGTTCCGGAAGGATTTGATGGACGGTAATTATTCAGTATGTTGTTTGTTGTTCATCACTCAATCAAAAGCTGCTTGCATGCCGTTCTGAGTTCGTATCAATTAAAATTATTGATGTAAGATTACTTGTACTTGTATTGCAAAGGTATTTTGAATTATTTTTTTGTGATGGTAACTTAACCTTACACATACAAGCAACATAACGTACAAGTACAAGTAATCTTTTACGTACAAGTAAGATTATAATATTATACAAGTACGTGTCAACCTTACAAGTAAATAAGCTTACTTCGTTAAAAATAAATAAATACCGTACTGCCGAGACGTCGTCAATGAATAAATAATCATCAACCATCAAACGATCAACGATCAACGATCAACGATCAACGATCAACCATCAACGATCAACGATCATCCATCAACCATTCCTCGTCAACAACGGAGATGGACGTCATTCATCATTCCTTGTGCAACTAGTCCGAGTGCTACTGTATTACGAGCGTGTACCAGAACACCAAAGTTTCACCTCGGGCTCCGTCATTGTAGCAGCAGTAGCAGTAGCAATAGCAGCAGCAATAGCAGCAGTAGTAGTAGTAATTACGAAGTACGTGTAGTTCGTAACCCAACCGCCGAACATTCTTTTTCGACAGAATTACCAAACGAGGACACTAAAGAAATCATGGCACTTTTGAAAAACAATAGTACAAGTCCGACGCGGTGTTGGGGTGAAAGAAGAATAAGAATTGGCGCTTCGCAGAACCAGAACCGTCCATGGAAAAGCACGCGCTAATTTACGCACTACCGACACGAAGCAACATGCATCTCATAATACTACCGGTAGCTCGATCCAAACGGGATGACAGCACGCAGCAAGCGGCGAGCACGTGTAGCAGCCATGTTGGCATTTTTGGCTGTAAGTTTGGCTAGGTCCGACGCGTTGATTTTGTATTCCAAAACAATACCCCAGCGCAGCCAAAGATAAACGGTGTAGGGCGGAGCAGCAACAAGCAGCAGCTAAGCGTCGATATTCAATATTGAATATACAGGGGGGACTGCAAGTAGCGAATCCTGTACCGTATGGGGTTTTGCTAGGTTCGACACGTGGTTTTTGTACTGCAAAGAGATACCCCAGCATCGCCCTAGAGGGGGGAGTAAGGTTAGCAAAGCGTGGATATTGGATATACGGTACCGGTACAAGGGACAGCAAGCAGCAGCAAGCTGCAAATCGAAAATTGTAAGGTAGTAAGGGGTTTCGCTAGGTTCGACACGTGGTTCTTGTACTGCAAAGAGATGCCCCAGCATCGCCCTAGAGGGGGGAGTAAGGTTAGCAAAGCGTGGATATTGGATATACGGTACCGGTACAAGGGACAGCAAGCAGCAAGCTGCAAATCGAAAATTGTAAGGTAGTAAGGGGTTTCGCTAGGTTCGACACGTGGTTCTTGTACTGCAAAGAGATACCCCAGCATCGCCCTAGAGGGGGGAGTAAGGTTAGCAAAGCGTGGATATTGGATATACGGTACCGGTACAAGGGACAGCAAGCAGCAGCAAGCTGCAAATCGAAAATTGTAAGGTAGTAAGGGGTTTCGCTAGGTTCGACACGTGGTTCTTGTACTGCAAAGAGATACCCCAGCATCGCCCTAGAGGGGGGAGTAAGGTTAGCAAAGCGTGGATATTGGATATACGGTACCGGTACAAGGGACAGCAAGCAGCAGCAAGCTGCAAATCGAAAATTGTAAGGTAGTAAGGGGTTTCGCTAGGTTCGACACGTGGTTTTTGTACTGCAAAGAGATACCCCAGCAACGCCCTAGATCAACAGAATACGCTGGGGGGAGCACCAAGCAGCACCAAGCAGCAAAAGCACCAAGCAGCAGCAAGGAGCAAATAACGTACAGGGTTTCGCTAGGTCTGACTCGTTGTTTTTGTACTGGAAAGAGATACCCCAGCATCGCCCTAGATCAACAGAATACGCTGGCGCGAGCAGCACGGAGCAGCAAAGCGTCGATATACAGGGGACAGCAAGCAGCAAACAACGTACTTGTAAGGGGTTTCGCTAGGTTCGACGCATGGTTTATGCACTGCGAAACAATACCCTAGCGCAGCCAAGATGAACATGATGGGTTCGCATCGATCTAGTACAGGGGACATCAACGCGTCGATATAAAGGGGGGCAGCACAGCGTCAAAATACAGGGGGACAGCAAAGCGTCGATCTACGTGGGGGACAGCAGCAAAGCGTCGATCTGTGGGGGGCAGCAGTAAGGCTACACTACAAGAAGCATCAGCAAAGCGTTTGTCTGCAGGGGACAGAAAAGCGAGTCTTCAGGGGACAGCAGCAAAGCGATTCTACAGAGGACGCAAGTCTGCAAGGGACAGCAACAAAACGAGTGTATGGGGACGCGAGTCGAGGGGATACTCCGATAAAAAGAGACCGATCATCCATACCGAGGCGTCGCATGGCAATATTCGAATATATCGATACTCCGAAAAAACAAAGCGATCGATACTTCAGGGGACGCCAGGCGAGGATGGAAAAGCAGATCGATCCATGTTCAGGAAACGCTAGGCCATGCATCGATACCGCGAACGAATAGATCAAAAGATGAGGGGGACGCAAGTCAAGGATACAAAAACAGATCGATCTATGCTCAGAGGACGCGAGGTGAGGATGCAAAAACACATTGATCCGTGCTCAGGGGACGCGAGGCGATGTATCAATACTCGTAAGATGCGGATACTAGAGGTGGTATGAACTTTCTGCCGATCACCACCACCACCAACAACAACAACAACCGCGACGATAACGATAACGATAAAGGCAACACTAAGAATCGCCGCCCCGGTGGCGTCAACCCTCTTTATTACCAAGTCAAGTCGGGCCTGATAGGGCATCCCTATTGGTTATAAGATTTCGACCGTGGCAGCGACCCGCCCAACAGGGCCATTCGAACGAACGATCGAATGGGACTCGCGCGGCATCGACGGTCTTGCCTCTTACATTCGGGGTCTAGTCGAGGACGCGGAACCGGGAAAAAATATTGTCGCTTAGAAGCGAAGCATGCATTGATAAAAGATGAAGGAGTAATCGTAGTTCTTTTTGTTGCGAGCGTTTTGTATTTTTTGATAATATTCTGATCTATTTTGTTTCTATTTTTATGTGTAGTAGTACAGTTCTATAACAGGATGGTTCGGTCGGTGGGGAATGAAGGAAGGAAGGAAGGAAGCGCTTAGACGACTTGAATCATGACTCGTTCATCGAGATCTTCTTCTTCTGCGTCAAAGGAAGAAAGCCGTGGTTCGGAGGAAATGGAGGAGGAGCCGGTGCTCGCCGTCGAACCGTTGGAATCGGATCTTTTCTCAAGAACATCCTCTATCGTCGCCGAAAACCTGGGTGGCGTGAATTCCACGTCTCCGAATTCCCCGTCGGTTCCGTAGAGGTTGTTTTGGTTGCCATTGGAAAACAAGATGGACCTTTGCTCTTCCGGTTCGACGACATTGGCACCGTGCGTGCCCTTTGCAAACGACATGCGGCCCGTCAGCATCGAGTTGACCATGCACACCGAGTAGAGGATCCCGGTGCCGGGATATGTACAGGCGGGGATCAGAGTAGCAGCGCAGGCATAGCTGATGAATATGAGGGCGGCGGACGAGATCCAGAACCGGGCCAGGGTGGCGGAAGGGACCAGCTCGTTGGAGAACATTCCTTGCAGCAGATCCCGGCGGGATTTGAGGAGAATGTAGATGTTGGTGGCCGCGGAGAAGGCGATCAGCTTGCGAAAATTGTCAAAGTGGACTTTGTCCCAGTCGGCGAGCGTCGTAACGACGGCGACGAGGCAGACGGTCATCCAAAAGAAGATACCTTTCCGGATGTCGTTGGCGTTGTTGCGGTAGTGGAGATGAAGATAGGAAAGGTTGATGAAGAAAAAGCCCGCAATGCCAGCGAGGGTTCCGATCTTTGCATCGAGTCCGTACTCGATGCCTTCGTTGTAACGGCGGATGGAGGTGAAGCAGCTTAAGAGCTGCGAGAGATGTGCTGCTAACGAGAGCTGGGAGGCGCGGTTGGACCTGAGACGACCAGTCCCAAACCCCTCGAAAAAGATGAGGACAAAGGCGTTCATTACGTTAACAATGAAGAAACCAAAGTGGGCCATCATGAAAGCAATGTTGCGGGGGTCCGTGCCGTAGGGCAGTTCCGGGTGCGGGGCAACGGGGTCGGTAAGACGGTGAGATTCGCCGTCAATAACGGATGTTGTGAGGTTCAAGAGTGCGGCGTTCATTGCTGTCGGTTGTTGAGAAGGAAAGTTGTTTTGTGTGTTAAGATTCTTTGGAGATCCTTGGATTTGATATTGTGAGTTTGTCGGATGAGGAAGAAATCTTTTTTCATTATTTTGATTTTGATCATTCTTTTCACAATCGGCAGCAACAATCGAGGCACCCCGGCAAAATAGCTCTTATTTTTACTTATTTGATCTTAGGCGTCTCATTATTTTTGCTTTTTTTGCTCATACGACCTACGAGTCGCTACGAGTACCATTTGTCCGGCGCAATATGGCCGCGCTTCGTTTGTCCATCATTATTACTTCGTACTACGTATTTCCAAGTACTACGAGTACGGGTAACCTTACCTCTAGTACGAAGTTTTCACTCAAAAAAATCTTACTTCGTATTCAAAAAGAGAAACTTCGTTTTCATTCTTTTCATACTACGTAGTACTAATTAGCAACAATACATGCACTGATCTTTCAATGGTTCTTGTTTTGCTCATAATTACGACCTATCGGCGTAACAAACAAAAACAAAAACATGCGGTCCCGGTTCGTTTGTCCAGGGTGGCAATTGATGATTGAATTCCTGAATGAAAAAAGTAGTAGTAACCCTTAGCTCTTATTTTTAGCACTTACAACTATAACTTTATTTTTGGATCATCGCGGTTCTTGTTTTGCTCACATGACCTACTGGTAGTGTGCTGCAGATGCCGACGAGTGTTGCTGCTGCTGCTGGTGCTGCTGCTGCTGCCTCCTCCTCCTTGTTGATTGGCAGGATGATGATCATGATTCCTTGATTGATTGATTGATTCCTCCTCCTTGATTGATTTTTCCTCCTTGATTGATTCCTCCTCCTTTAGTAGTAGTATTGATGATTCTTGTTCCTTGATTGATGACGATTCAAGATCCAATCGCATTGCTTTTAGTAGTACTGCTACTAGTAGTAGTACCACTTGTTGTAGTGTTACTACTGCGCCAGCATCAGCACCACCACCCGCCGTAAATACTACTAATTGTACTTCACGGGTAGTAGTAGTAGTAGTACTACTACTATTAGTTTTAGTAGTAGCTAAGTAGTAGTACTAGTACTCTACTAGTAGTAGTAGTGCTGTGCAGTATTTCTGCGTTCCGGCCAGCCGACACCGGACGACGAACCACCACCGAGAGCTCGTCGTGCGTCTGCCGGTGGGTGGGTGAGTAGTGGTACTAGTAGTAGTAGTAGTAGTAGTAGTAAGTGACGAGTTTGTGAGGGAGTGAGTGAGTGAGTGAGAGAGAGAGAGTTTGTGAGTTTGTGAGTTTGGTATTACCGGTATGAGTCGTTTTATGAGATTATGAGTGAGTTCATGAGTGAGTTCATGAGTGAGTGATTTTGAATGAATTTGTGAGAAGCGCTTCTTCGCGAGCCATCAGTCCTTGCCGAGCGTTCGTCTGCTCGCTTGTTGTTGTTCTTACTAGTCTCGCCTCTGGAGCACAAGTACGTACTACGTAATTACTACTACGTACACCACCACCAGCTGTACGGTACTACTATTCTTGTTGGGAACGGGGGGTGAGGGCGGGGTTGAGGGCGGGGAGACGACGACGACGACGACGACGACGACGCTCGAAAGAAGCGCAAGAGTAAAATCACGAGAGGAGTGCAACAACAACAAGCAACAAGCAACCGTAAGTAATCTTACCACCAGTAAAGTAACTTACCGTGCGGTAAGTAACTAGTAGTAGTAGTAGTAGCAAGAACGCATTTTCTTCGCTTATTTTAGCTTTGCTTCGCTTCACCTTTCTCGTCGCCGAGTTGGCGACGCACGGTAAGATTACAGTATCGCAGATACGTACCGTAATTGCGAGGAGTAAGGTAAGCTTTTAAGCTCGCTTGCACGTTCTCGCGGCCCATCCGTCCGGTAATTTCAATTTCAATTTCAATTTTTTTTTTTGTTCGAGAGTTGATTTGAGTTCGATATCTACGGGAATTGTATTTCTTTCGCAGGGTACACGTATGTAGTTTTGTTTAAGTTTTCTTTTTGTGATCTATACTTTTGTTTTACTTTACTTTACTTTACTATTACTTTACTATGCTGTGATGTGCTGTGCTGTGCTGTGCTATGCTGTCATCTGCTATCTACAGTATGTATAATGGTGTGTACATGCCATGCGTGGCATTGTTCGTGTCGGAGCCGCTGCATTATTCTTCTTCTTCTTCGTGATGTGGGCAACCCTGAGTTCCGTCCGTTCGATTCATTCCATGGAATGCAGCTTTGCGATGCAGTTTGGTTCGATTTTTGATACGTGATGTAATTGGATTGGATTCAATTGGATTAATTGGATTGAATTGGATTGGATTGGATTGGATGCGACGTGATGTGACGTGACGTGACGTGACGTGATGAAATGCGTCTTGTGGTTTTGCTCGCTTTTCGGCACCATCGACCGTGCCTCGCACCTCGGGAACACACGAATCAAAAAACAGTCGAGTCGAGTCGAGTCGAGTTGAGTGAAAAAAGAGATGAAGAGACCAACCGCGATCGATTGATCCATCGATCCATCCTCACTCGAATTGCCTCGTTCATTCGTTCGTTCATTCATTCATTCATTCATTGACTACCGTACTGTACTGTACGCCTCGCACGGCACGAAAGCACGCCTCCGAATGGACATGGACCAGCGGACCCCGACGGCCCCCAGTCACCGAAAGACGTAGAATCCGTCCCGGCTGTTGTGGAGACCGCCGTTCCTGCTTTTGCTGCTTTTGCTGGTCCTGCTGCTCCCGCTCATCGTCATTCCGTTGTCGCTGTGGGACGACGGGCTGTCCAGCATGCACTGGTACTGCTTTTGGCGGGCCCGGCGTTCCCTCCGGCGTCGCTCTCGGTCTCTGTTGCTCATTCCGGGAGCGCATGCCACCGGCAGCTGCAGAATGGTTCCGTCCGTGGTGATGATCGTTACCACCTCGATGGTGGGCTTGCTGTTGCTCTTGTTGTTGCTGCTGCTGTTGTTAGCATTGCCATTGTTGCTATTGTTGCCACTGTTTCGATTGCGATTCCTTCGCTTGGCCCTTCGAAGTGGAACCCTGGGCTTGGAAGGATCGGGAAAGACCGTTCCCGGGGCAAAGGTGAGGGCCCTTCCGCTCGAGGCAATCGCGATTTCACCGTGCGTTGTCTTGCGGCGGAGAATGGAAATGGGTCCCGAGGGAACGCTGCTTTCGTCGGTGTCATAGCTTGTGGAAGACACGGATTCACGACCCGTGTCCGAGGCTTCGCAGTCGCAGTCGCTGTCGCAGTCACTGTCGCAGTCAGAGTCACTGTCGCTCAAGGACTGAGTAGTATCGGTCGAGTCCGAGTCGTTGCGCTTGAGGTAGGATCCCGAATGTGGTTGGTCTCGTTCCCGCGATCGACGAGACGATGTGGAGGATGATGTGGATGATGATGATGATGATCGAGAAGCAGAACGAGATTGCGATTGCGATTGAGACTTGCGGCACGACCGATCGTTGTCTTCGTCGCGTGCCTCGTCTTCATCGTTGTCTTCATCGTTGTCTTCATCTTCATCTTGGTCTTCCGTGACGGGTTCCGATTGATTCTTCGTTCGCTCCAGACAATCCCGAGCGGATTCCCAGGAGTGTTCTTCGTGATCCGGATCTTGGCAGTGATCGTCGGCAGCCTCGCAGTCCGAGTCCGAGTCCGAATCGTCGGCATCGTAGCTCGGTTCGTGGAGGTTCTTTAGGGACTTTTCGTTGAGAATGACAATGGATCGCTGGCGTGGAAGCGCGGTTCTCTCGGATCGGGAAGAATCGTCGGGGTCATGGCGGTGGGTTGCGTCGTTGCTTTTGTCGTTGCTTTTGCCGTTGCTTTTGCTTCTCGCGGTGTCGCTGCCGCAGTGGCACGAAAAGACGTCGCCAAACTTCTTCTCGAGATCAAAGAAGGACGCAAAGGGCGATCTTGAAGCAGATGAGGGAGGAGTGGAAAGCGAGGAGGATTGATTCATGTTGGTGTTGGTGATTGCTGTTCGGGTAGTTGTTCCAGTTGCTGTAAGAATTAGAATTGAATTTGGAATTGAAATTGGAATTGGAATTGGAATTGGAATTGGAATTAGAATCGTTCCCAACAAAGTGGCGATTGGTGGAATGTCGGGGCGATTCGATGATGTAGTATTTCACGTTGCGTTGGGATGCTTCGTCGAGGTACGAGTACTGCATGTGGTTCAATACTACAATAGTGTCGCTGTGGCTATTGTTGTTAGGTGGTGTTGTTGTTGTTGTTGGTGTTGTTGGCGATGATGGGGTTGTTGTTGTCAATCGAGAATTACTGTATCCGTACAATGCGAACAACAAGAATACGATTGATTGATTGATTGATTGATTGATTGAAAACTCGTAGTTCACCGAACGTCGTAACACTGACCGAAGGGATGATTGAATTGAATTGATTGAAAAATGAATAATAATAAGGAAGGACCGACTTTTGCGGTGGTGTTTCTACTTTTGGTAGATGCGTGTTTGTGTGTGTGTGTGTGTGTGTGTGTGTGTGTGTATTACTTCGTAGACAGTAATTACGAGTGCGTTTCGTGATTTCGCTCGTGTTTGTGTGTTCCAGTGTCCCAACTTATTGCAATTGTGAGACCAAACGAGAGGAGACATCATCCGTAGGCAGGCACTCCAAATTCTATTCTCCCTCCGATTCCATCATGATGTCGTCGGATGGCACTCGTAAAAACACGAACCAGGCGGATTCGTACGGTAACCTTAAAGGTAGGATTGAAATCTCAATACGACATGCAGTATTAATTACAGTAAGGTAACCTTAATTACTCGTTATGCGTTCGGTTCCGGTACCAATCCTACAATTACCGGTAGAAGTACGGTACAACCAGTACGGGTAAGATTATCCCCAACAGCCGACAGCAGCCAAAGAAAATTTTGGTGGGCCGTGTCGGTCGTAATTAATCTTACCGGACAGTCGTGTCACCATCGGAAGCGAAGCTACGGTTGTATGATTGGCGGAGCGGATTCCATTCGATTCGCCGCAACGCACCAGACCCTTCGCGCTGTGCCGTACTACGCAGTGGGAATCGTACTATTGCCGGAAGACCAACTCCCACTCGTGGGTCGAATCGTGAAACCACCCACGTCGTCGGTTGTCGTCGGTTGACTGGGTGACACGCACGAACGGTGGAACCTGCGGGGATGTTGAGTCCGGTCGTGAGTTGGAAGATTTGTGGTCGCACTTGGCAGGGGCTATAGTGGCAATCGGTTCGATCGGTCGTGCCACTACTCCGATTTGGCTCCGCGCACCCCCGATCGTGGAACGGAATCCGGGGGCCATCTTCCGGATTCCGAATCGTTGAAAAGACGTTACCGAGAATCCCAACCAACCCACACGACCGACCCGACGATTGTTCCGATCGTTGCGTGACGAGCCGGCGCATTTGAACCGATTCGTGGGATTCGATGGAGTGGTACAGTACTGTAATTACCCAACGACGTTCGAAAAAAATTAGGGATAGTACGGTACGGAGTCTACGGTGGTATTGGGAGCGCGAGGTGTTCCCTCCACAAACACGAATCACAACCCCGTACACACGAGTACCCGTGGGTACGAGTAATTTTCATTCATTCATTCATTCGATACTGTTTTTTCATACTATTTTGATACTTTTTTTCATGCTTTTTCGGTAGGATTCGTGGATCGATCGAGGAATGAATCATTGAATCTCTGTGAATTTTTACGAACCCATACCGTAACTTACGAACCCGGAGTTCACATTCGCACGAGTATTGGTTGTTTCCAGTACATAGCGCAACGTACCCCACTCAATACACTACTCGTAAAAGTACTTGTTCGCACCCCGAGAAGAACGATGATGACAACGCTCTGCGGGTCGACTTCATTCGTGGTTGGGTGGAATGACTTACTCGCACTGCACCAGTCGTACTCACAGGTAGCTGCTGTATAAATGTTCCGTAGCTTCCGGGAAGGAAGGCGCTTTGCCCGGACATTGCACCAATCGTGGAAGTTTCCGGATATTCTGTCACGCCAATGAATGATGCGGAGTCTGCCAAGCAATCCAAACATACCATTGTACAATCCCTCGATATTGCTACTCCGTTGGCACGCAGGGCAGGGTCTCGTTCCATCGAATCTCCTACTCACAAAAATACTACCAAGAACCCAAAAGGATTCTCTCGTCTTTTTGGCCACGATACCATCGCCCACGGGTTCCCACCACTATTGGGTAATAATTACCGCACCTCTGTCGTACCGGTACAACAGAAACAGTAACAAATCAAAATCGAATTCAAATACTACTAATACTAATAATAATAGTACGGTTCCTACCGTTCTCGCGGAATTTCCAAGGCGTGTGTTGCACGAATCTTCGTCACGCGACGCAACCTCATCGAATCAAACCCACTCATTCCTCTTCGATCGTTCCAAAGAACAACCAAGAGAAGAAAACAGTGCAACGTGTTCCTTCGTCGCGCAATTTGTCATAAAAGAACAAGACAGTTATCCGCACTCCGGACAACAAAGAAGGAGACAATCACATTACAACCATTCTATCAGATCAGATCAGATCAGATCATCGCTTCTTGGGATTCAAACGCACCTCCATAGAACGGCACATCCCTTACTTCACATCATTTAAATCACATAAAAAAAAAAAAAGAAACATCACTACGTACTCTTACTCGAGCGCAGAACAGCACACACTCCAACCCCAATTCGTTCCAACGATCGAGCACTCCGAGCACAGCAGACCGCAACACAGCGAACCATGTCTCAACCCACAACCCCTCGCATCGGCCACCGCCGGACATCGGTATTCACCCTGCCGCAAAAACAAAAGCAGCCACAGTCGCAGCAAAAGAGCCTCTCGAACGAAAAACAGCACAAGGCAACACCAAACAACACAAACACAACCACAAACACAAACACCACGACCAAGAAGAGGGTGACCTCCCCGATCCAAGCCGACTACAACAACGACCACGAAGACGATGTGTACGAAACCTTTCCTCCCGAGCCCAGGGCTCCCCACTCGTCTCCCTCACTCCCCTGGCTGGCGGACTACCTGAGCGCCTCTCTCTTTGGGGGAAGCCTCGACACGCTCTGCGTCGGCGGAGCGGCGGACGCCGTAATCCACTCTCCCTGTGGAGTCTCTCCGACCCACCGGCACCCGCGCCGCTCGTCCCTCCGCGTCTCGGAGGAGGACGCCTACTGGAAGCAGCATTACACGCACGCGTACACGCACACGACATCGATCGCGCCGCTCCCGTCCACCGAATCGTCCTCCTCGCTGTTCTCCCGGGGCCTCCCCCGGTCCCACCCGGTGGTCACAACGTCTCCCACCCGGATGTCCTCCTCGCGATGGAACGCCCTCCGATCGGTGGTGGCCTCCCGCGACGAATACCTGCTGGACCCGGAATACGACAAGCACATTGCCGACTTTGACGTGTGCCGGAATCGATCCAAGTCCCGGATGCAGCGGCGATCGAACGGCAAGGACAACGAGAACGGCAACGAGAACCACGAGTCGTCATCTTCCTCGGCGCTCTACAACCCCACCAAGCCGACGAACCCTCCTCAGCAGCAACACCGACGCAAGTCCTCCATAGTGGACGAGGACTACGATCCCCTCCTCCACAAACAACAGGACTCGTCCCACCAAGAGCCCGCTCGTGGTTTCGGCTCCGCTTCCTCCTGCTCCGTCCTCGATCCGTACCTCGACACGACTCGGTACTGGTGCGCCTCGGCGGCGGCGGTGGATACCACGGCCAGAAATACTCACACAAACGGAAACACCACCGGTCCTTCGAACCGCAGGAGGACGCGACTGGCTTCGGCGGCAGCCTCGGCGACCCGGGGCCAATCGCAAGCCCAAGAACAAGAACAAGCGCAAACACCTCCCAGCCCGTCTCCCAGTGCCGCCGATACCTACACCACGATTTCGCTCTCGCAGAGTTTCGCCAAGGAATTCGAGGACAGCGACGACGAAGAGGAGGACTACAACAAGGAGCGAAGCCCTCTCCGTCCCAGAACCAAGAGCAGCATCTTTCCCAAGTCCGTCGGTGAATTCAAGGAAGAAGAACACGAGAACCACAACAACAGCAACAACGACGACAACGACGGAGGAGCAGCCGAACACAGCGCCTACCGGTGCCTGGTCCGAATGGGTCCCTCCCACTACAAGCACTACGGTGAGTCCATGTCGTTCTCGCAGGGCGAGGAACGGGACGAGATAGTGTCCAACGCTTCGTCTTCGGTGCTGCTGCCCCTGCATCCCCACCAGCGCGTCCTGTCCCACGACGACGATGGAAACCACGACCTGGGCTTTCGGCTGGAACTCCGCGAGGCCCTTCGCATGCCCGATTTTTGAGCGTGACGGACCGAACGAACGAACGAACGAAAACGTCCGAACACTGCAAAGCAATGCGAAGCAGAGTCGTGCAGGCGTGCGCAAACTCTCGGGGGGATTTTGATGGGGGCAACTAATAGCAACGAACGAACAAGCAAGCAAACAAACAAACAAACGGTGTAACGTATAATAGTGAAGTGAAAGTGAAAGTCCATGTAATGAAATGTAATGCAAACTAAAGAATACAGAAAACAGTTTTCGATCGGAAGACAGTAGTATAGAATCTCGAGAAGCTATTTTGTACAATATTTACAAGTAACTGAGAACGATATCTTCAATTATGTGAACGGATCTTTTGTGCCAATATGATATGCGCGGTGCCACCAATGTCACCACGACAACAGCGATAGTACCAATGGGCGTAGTGACGTGAGGCTCAACGACAAGAAGCCGCCAATCGCTTGTCTGTTCTCGGAAGCCCGAGGCACCGTTCGTTTCACTCGCCCGCCGAGATGGAACGACCCAATCCCGAAAACAACAGTGATTGCCACGAGATCGGACCCGCGGCCACTACTATGTTTCGCACCCGCGCATCGCATCTTCATCGATTCGCATCGTGACGCACAGAACACCATTGGTTGGTCCGCTGTTAGGTAGGTTGGTTGGTTGGTTGGTTGATAGGATGTATGGTATTGATGCTGACTCCAAGGGTCATCGGTTGGTGCCCTGTTGCGGCCTCGGACCGCGCTGTCTGCTGTCAACTGCATCCAAAACTATAAGATCACGATCATGTTACTGTATTACTTCGTATATGTATACACTGTCTTCTTGGCTGATCTGTTGGGCTGCGACACACGTCGTGAAAAGAGCGTCCCTTTGCTGACCTATTCTGTCCAACAAGTGCCGAATTGGCCTTGATTGTGGGGTGTAATGCTAGTACTCCCAGGTCGTCCTCGGTGGACACTCGTAGGCTCCTCATGTTGGCAAATCATTGCGCTCTTCAAAGAAAGATGAAATAATGACGGATTCGAATTTTGCCATTACTAGTACTAGTAGTACCGATAACCAAAAAACTTGACTTGTGTTCTCAAGTCAATCATTTCATGGATCAGATAGTAACCTTACGATTAACTTACTCCCACCGTCACCGTCACCGTCACCACCACCCGATGGAAAGAGAAAAAAGCTTCTTTGTGTACAAGTACGGTACGTAACCTTACTTTCTCGCTTTCTCACACGCCCCCTTTTCACACGAGCGGGTCCTCCGGACAGTGGTGCTGGTGTTCGGACCCTCAGCATCCACATGAAACAGATACAACATACCGTAAGGTTTTTCTTACGGCACTGCCGAATCCATCACCAGCTTGATGAGGGAGTGCAAGTGACCTACCATGCAACAACTCTTTTTTTTTTCTTTCGCGGAAGACTGTTCTTTCTTTCCTGTTCTTAGTTCCGAAGAAGAACAACGGTCCTGCTTTCCAAGAAGAACAAGCATCGAGTATCATTCTTGTTCTTCAAACAAGCCTGCTGATACTACTCGTGGTAGAACTTGTGGAAGCAGGAGCTACTATGTTGGCAGCAGTCAGTACTTCTATTCCTCGGTGCAATATGGCGTTGACCCAGTGCGTGAAATCCCTGACTGCCTGTGGGATCTGGGTAACTTACCAGTATTATTTGGATGTGTTCCACCACTTCTATTTTCTCGTACGGTACGGTAAGTTACCGTACATGTACAAAATACGAAGTACTATGAAAGTCGTTGGTAATTTACTTGTACCGTAACCTTACCTATCGGATATCGGATAGCCTTACATACCGTAATCTTATCTTTTGGGGTTGGGATTGTTGGGTTGTTGGGGTTGTTGTTTGTAGTTTCCGTGGGTAGGAGTGTAAGTAAACCTTATTACTAGTGGCAAAGTTAAAAAAGTTTATTCGCACTTTTCAAAAGTGTGGTTTCGACCCATGTTCATGATGATGATGATGATGATGATTGATTCGAAGCAAAATCTCAGTTCGAGTCCCAATTGGTCCGTCCATCGATCCTACTACCGTATCCATCCGTTGCCCCCTCCGTCCATCCGTCGATTGGATGGATGGATTGCTTCATTCCCTATTTCCTTCATACCGTAATTTACCCTCATTCCTTGCTTGGTCCGGGTTTCATTATTGTTATTCCAATCACACACACACACTTCCCAAACCTGCGCTGCGCTGGGACCCTTTCCACGCCACGTCGATTGATGGGATGAATCCATATGGCGAAGTTCTCCCCGACGTCCCGATGACGTCGGAACCAGCCAATCACACTGTACCAAAGTTCGATTCTTCTTCGACGATCTTCGATCCTCTGCGTGATTGATGAATCGTGAGTGCCGCGTTCCCACCACACAATTGGTGGATTGACTGTCCTCCGTGATGCTGCTGACTTTTTCCGGCGGAGCTGTGAAAAGAGGAGAGAGAGAGAGAGCACGACCACCACCACCACATACTCGTGCCCGAATAAGAAAGATTACTTTCTGGTACCGTAAATACCGGAAAGTACCGTAAGATACTGTACAGTAGCGTAACCTTACGGATGGGCATCGAACAATTAAGATTTCGATGGTTTCCTTTCGAGTTATGTGCATTTTCCTCCGAGAATAATCCCCTGTGGAGCAGAGCAATCGAAGCATAGGACTAACTTACAAGCAAGGTTGCTAAGACTTACTTCAAACTTGTATCGCGTGAATCAAACGGTTTCGAACTTTCATCGATCCACCCATCCATCCATCGATTCACTCCTCCGATCAGCAAAGAACCTTTCGCACAACGCAGCACAACACAACACAACAATATGCTTTCGTCGACAGTGTTGCGAAGAAGTCTCACGTCCTTGGCCGCCAAAAAGGCCACGGCTCCCGGTCTTTCCGTGTCCGCTCTGGACGGGATTGCCCGACGATTCAAGTCCGACGATGCCGGCGACGTGATCGGAATCGATCTGGGAACGACCAACTCTTGCGTTTCCATCATGGTGCGTGCCTTCCTGCCTGCCTGCCTGCCTGCCTGTGTCCGTTTTCCTTCTTTTTTGTTGTGCCGTGTCGTGTCGTGCCGTGTCGATTCGATTCGATTCGATTCGATTCGATGTGTGTTGGAAACTAATGGAGACGAAACGAAACGAAATTGCAAACGAAATTGCAAACGACAAAGCATTCGGGGAATTGGATCGACGGAAAGATGGAATGCATCCTCCGAAGCGAAGCGAGGCGCACCGCGACACATCGAACAGCAGAAAACGAAACGCAATGAAACGGAATGGAAACGGGGCAAGACTGTTGTCGAATCTCTGTCGTTGGATTCTTTCGCCGATTCGCAATGGGAAGGACTGATGAATGAAATGAATGGATAGACTCGGAACCACCGCAAAGCTGAACAGAAGATCCTTTGCCCGATTGGTCTTGCATTGCAGCCGGTCGGTTGGTTGGTCGAGTTTCCCTTGATTTCATCTCATGTCATCTCATTGCGATTCGATTCGTCGTGTCGTTGGAGGATGAATTTGGAATCTGGATTTTGGATCCTGCTACTAAAATATCCTCGTTCCAGAAAAAGTCGGCGGTCCACTTCCCGGTTGATCCATTCCCATTCGCTGTCGCTGTCGCAACAATTTTGGATGCAGATGGATCCATGTAGGCATGCATGTATGCATGCATGAATGAATGATGCTGACTCACCCAACCGATTTTTTCGACTCGTGCTTTTGTCGTCGTTCCGCACCTGCCATCGATTGGTGGATTGATGATCGACTGATTCATTGATTGATTCATTGATTGATTCATTGATTGATTGACCAACACTTCGTTGCGGTTTTGTTTCTCGTGTATGCTTTGCGACGATTGGGATTTTGTTTTTGTCGGGAATCACAATCATCCGCTCTTCGACTCATTTGCAACCGCAACGCCACCGCAGGAAGGACGAACCGCCCGCGTCATCGAAAACTCGGAGGGCGCCCGCACCACCCCCTCCGTCGTCGCCTTTGTGCACGGAGACGGCAGCGAACCCGAGCGCCTTGGTGGGAATGGCCGCCAAGCGACAGGCCGTCACCAACCCCGAGAACACGATGTACGCCGTCAAGCGTCTCATCGGACGCAGCTACAACGACGCCGAGGTCAAGACCATCCAGGGACTGGTCCCCGTACAAGATCGTCAAGAGCGACCACAACGACGACGCCTGGGTGGCCGACACCAAGGGAACCAAGTATTCCCCCAGCCAGATCGGATCCATGGTCCTCGGAAAGATGAAGGAGACCGCCGAGGGATTCCTGGGACGGACCGTCAGCAAGGCCGTCGTCACGGTTCCCGCCTATTTCAACGACAGCCAGCGACAGGCCACCAAGGACGCCGGAAAGATCGCCGGACTCGACGTCCTCCGAATCATCAACGAACCGACGGCGGCCTCCCTGGCCTACGGAATGGACAAGGCCGACGGAAAGACGATCGTCGTCTTTGATCTGGGAGGGGGCACCTTCGATGTCAGCGTCCTGGAGATCCAGGGGGGTGTCTTCGAGGTCAAGGCCACCAACGGAGACACCATGCTCGGGGGAGAAGATTTCGACGAGGAGCTCCTCTCCCACCTGCTCCGCGAGTTCAAGAAGGACTCCGGGATCGACCTGGCCGGGGACAACCTCGCCATGCAACGACTCCGCGAGGCCGCCGAAAAGGCCAAGCGCGAGCTCGACGGACTGGCGCAGACCGACGTCTCCTCTCCCCTTTATCACCGCCGACGCCACCGGACCCAAGCACATGAACTCCAAGATCTCGCGGGCACAGTTCGAAAACATGGTCCAGCCGCTGGTGGACCGATCCATCGAGCCCTGCAAGGCCTGCATGAAGGACGCCGACGTCGACAAGTCCGACATCCACGAGATCATTCTGGTCGGGGGCATGACCCGGATGCCCAAGGTACAGGAGACGGTCGAGCAATTCTTTGGCAAGAAGCCGTCGCGCGGAGTCAACCCCGACGAGGTCGTGGCCATGGGAGCCGCCATCCAGGGAGGAGTCCTGAAGGGAGACGTCAAGGATATCTTGTTGCTGGACGTGACCCCCCTGTCGCTCGGCATCGAAACGCTCGGCGGGGTCATGACCAAGCTCATCCCCCGGAACACCACCATCCCCACCAAGAAGCAGCAAACCTTTAGCACCGCCGCGGACAACCAACCGCAGGTGCAGATCAAGGTCATGCAGGGAGAGCGAGAGATGGCCGCCGACAACAAGAGCCTGGGAGAATTCGATCTGGTCGGGATCCCCCCGGCCCCGCGAGGGGTCCCCCAGATCGAGGTCTCCTTCGACATCGACGCCGACGGCATCCTGAACGTTTCCGCCAAGGACAAGGGCACCGGAAAGGAGCAAAACATTGTCATCAAATCCTCCGGGGGACTCTCGGAGGAAGACATCGAGAAGATGGTCCGGGACGCCGAATCGAACGCCGAGAGCGACGCCAAGAAACGCCAGCTGATCGAATCCAAGAACGAGATCGACTCGTTGATCTACTCGACCGAGAAGTCCGTGGCGGACAACGGCGACAAACTAGACGCCGAAACCAAGGCGGAGGTCGAAAAGGCCATTGCCGAGGCGAAGGAAGTCAAGGATGGGGAAGATCTCGATTTGATCAACAGCAAGAAGGAAGCCCTGAACCAGGCCTCGATGAAGATTGGACAGGCCATGTATGCTTCTAAGGGAGACGATGCGGGTGAGGAAACCAAGAAGGAGGACGAGACCACCCAAGAGGCCGAATTCACGGAAAAGAAAGACGAAAAGAAGGACGACGACAAGAAGTAGTAGTAATACCGAAACAGGATAACCATGCGTAGTTCTTAGTAAAAAAAGCGAAAAAACGAGACACAATCTCTTCCCCTGTACTGCATAACCAAAAATCGATCTCGAATGAACCAACCGTTCATAACTCATTATTAGCAAAGCATTGCGATTAACAAGTACGACGCAAGAGGTAAAACCCATTAGTTTCTGCAGGTGTGTCCTTGTGCGGATAGTCATCCTCGATCGAAAGAAAGATTGTTCTATTCGGACGACGAATCCCAGGTATGATGCTCTCTCTTATCACTTGTATGATGCCGGGCGGGCGTTCGAAAACAAGCGATGTACTTCGTATTGTGCAGCGATTGCGCAAGTTCGACGCAAAGTTGTTCAATGCAGTTGTGGAGACCAAGACCAGGTTTCAACTGCAATCACTCTGAAAAAATGATGATGAATTACTATAGGACAGGATACAGGAGACTCAATGCATTGTATAGCTTACGTGCGCCGTAAAACTACGCACAAGCATGCTTTCCTCGTCACCGCAATCATCAACGCAGCAGGATGAAAGAACAAAGATCTCCTACTAGTACATTATCAGACTGTACCCGAAGATTCGACTTCTCTTTTTGTGTGACATCAGTAATTTGATCCTGATTCAGCTTCATACTACGCTCCTTCCATCTACAGATAAGCGGCTTCACTTCTGATAGTACATGTTTGGACTACTACTAGTACTAGTGTGAGCACCATGGGAAGGAAGGAACATCATGACACGACAGCCACCAGCATGTTGTCTCTGTTGTGATCTTTACGTTATAGATCCTATAGTTCCTACAATCCCGTGGTGAAGAGCACTGCGCAGTTGCAAAAATATCATGGGAAACGAAGGATGCACCACAAACATTGGGAACAAAAAAGTTAAAAGATAATCTATTGACAAGGCACACAAGAGGAGTACTATGCAGAAACTCAGACACGGAAAAAATGAAAATAATAATGAAGACATCTGAATTGCTGAAAATACTGACGGGCATTAACTTGTATGAATGCTTTACTACTGTATCATTCAAAGAGCAGTTTGCTTTCATTCGTAGTGGTGGTACAGCAATAGTATGGATTAGCTTAGCCCACCAAGACATGAAACTCAACAACAGTAGTAGTACTTGTTGTGCTGGCAACGTAGCCCACTTTGTTACATGTCTCAGGGCTCCAGTCAATTCAACACTGAAAATTCTCCCTATTTGGATCATCTATTATTGTAATATCTCAGTAATCAGCATACCAGTATTGTCGCTTTAGGGCAGGTCATTTGATTTCCTACTAGATATTTTTCAGGTGTAAGCGTTGGATGCTCTTCCATCTTGCTAGCATACTACAGAAAATCTACAACAACTAGTAGTAGTACTACTACTACTACTAGTACTAGTAGTTCTAATACTACTACTACTACTAATAGTAGTATCTTGATGGGATTCTTCGTTTGGCCTGAATGACTTTGCAATAGATGTTGCTACACCGTGGGCGATAACCTTACCCTCAGCTAAACGCTCAGCCGGCATTTCATGGAGTCGCTGCTGCTTCACATCTTCTTCATCTACTACGTACAGTAACCTTAAGGTTACCGTATGATTTATTCCCATTCGATGTTTTCTTCATGATATTGAAAAGGTTAGTACCGTAAGGTTTACTGTACGGTAGTAACCTTACCCCATCCTTTCGTTAGCCATTGGCGATCATCATAGAATAACATCAATCAATCTTCTTTGGTAGAACATGGTTCAACAGCCCCCAGCAGGTTATGAGCATAACCTTAGTCATAGAAGTACGAGGACAGGTAATGTGCATTTTGCGCAACGAAGGTTTTGTTTCCGTGAATCAATCAAAATGCAGCAGGCATCGTTCTTCTTCGCACCCACTTGCATCAGTTGTAATCGATATGACGCGTTTTCGCTCATGAGCGAATCGAATCGACATGATAGATTCTATTACACAATTGTAGAAAAGGACCTACAGATTTCCGGTATTAGTTCCTATATTTCAATTCTGGGAATACCGTTTTGGGATTAATAATTATAATTGAATATAGAGACTACACAGTCTAGTCTATGAAGTAAAACGTGTTGACGTACTGTCACAAAAAATGTATCAGTTCGTACTATTGATACGGTAACCTTATGAGGATATTTCTCACCTTACCATCTGTAACCAAGTTCTTTGCTATCTTGGCAGCTGCTCGTTATACGTTGTGCTGTCTACTGCACGACTCGGTCATTTCCCATAAAGAAACTCTGGTACTAATTTTCTACACAAATTCATGTACAAATTAGGCTTCAACTCCTCCTGACCATGGTGATTGACTTGGAAGCAGTTGCAATAGACTTGAAGCCATCCCACCTATGTCCATCCAACCATTGTGTCAAGAGTTGGTTTATCTGGTGTTATCAAGTCAAGATTGGTTGAGTACCGTAGGAGCCAAAATGTAATTTTGAACAGTATCATGTAGTACTGGAGAGATTTCGCAACGAGTTGCCTAGGAGCTGCTCTGTAGAGCCGTGTAGAAAAATCTACTACCAGACGAAGGTCAAAATGCCCTAAACTCGAGAGTAAAGGACATTAGAGTCGTGGAGGGGACAGCTGATAAGAATTACGTGGTAACTTACCTTCCTTACAAGAAATTACATACCGTACCGCATGTATAAGGTTACCGTACTCAACCACACATGCATTTATGGGATTGGTTGTCTTGAGATCAGCGACAGAATCGTTGGGCCTCAAGGAGCGACTCAATAATTAAAATGTTCAGATTTCTATTGGTAGTATTTTGAACGATGTAGCCATGTAGAGAAAAATCCAAAACGAACGAAAAAGAATATGTGCGTTGGATTTGGGAAACACAGTTATCCTGGTCAATAGTACGCACTTTGGTCTACGCAAGCGATCGTCCACGACTACCACAATCGTCATTTCTCATCGATGCGGAACCATCCAATGGAACACTAAATTCTCCATTTTCAAATCCCTAAGCAATTGAAGAACGTCGAATATATTAAATGAACTAAATTCTCCCATTCATCCGGCGAGATAAGGAGATCATTGATTCTTTTCGACTTTCATCGAAAGGTCGGCGCAATATGTAATTACTTCGGTGATTCAACTTGTGAGATGATCTCATGACCGAACGAGGATTCCGAGTCGATAAAAGTGAAATAAGTAGTGAAAAGAGCTGTTAAGCAAATTCTAGTTCTCGCATAAACTAATTCTGATATAAATCTTAATAGCAGAAACTATACAAGTGAAATACGTATGAAAGACACTACAGATCGGGTCTGAGAAAAGAAGAACATAATTGGACGATTTGAACCATGCACGAAACTGCCAGATGGTGCAAAAAGTGAAGTGCAGTACAATGAAGTTTGCTGAGAAAAATGCGTCATTCTGACAAAAATTGTTTTCACGAACGTGCACTACTGGTTTCACCATATGGCATTGCCCATGTTTGATTTTTGATACAATAAATGGAAAAACTATTTTCTGCACTAAATTCCTCAATTTTGAAATGTCATTTGTACGTGATTACTTCGTGAATTTTGTACCAAAAAGATAAGACGAGAATGCACGAGAAAAAAAAAAGAAGTTCTCTTGTTTCCTTTCATCATGGGAAACACGTAAAGACCAAGAAACTCAAGGATTCTTCCTTTTTGTCAATCAGTCGCGATACTCGAACATAATTTTACCAAACTAATCTCCCAAACTGGTAACCGTACGTGTTTTTCTTCTCTGCAACAAGAACGCTGAGCAACCAAAAAGAAGCGGCAGCAAAAGCGAACTGACCATTCTTCCTCCTCTTTCTTTGTGTTCATCAGTCTCTGATATGCTTCAGACGTCTAGCAACGGCAACGAAAGCAACTGTACCAGTGACATTAACAATAGCAATTACAGCATGGCCCCCCAAGTCCTAACAATGCAGCCGATTTCTACCTTGCAACAACAACCAAATTAGTTCTATGCAATGGACAGAACCTCAGCATCAACCACATCAGGTGCGAATAGCTACACCTACTGGTGGCCTTTCAATGGGATCCTCATCGGCTTCTTCCTCTTCCAAGAGTTCCTCGTCCTCTTCGAGTCCGAAGCCCAATCTTTCTCAATCTACCATCCAAGGCAGCGGAAAGCCGAATGCGTTTCGCGCAGGCAAACGGGCCAGCGGGGACGGCCCGACACCGGAGGTTGCACAACAGCTGCGATTCCCTTGGAAACTCCACCTGTTGCTGGAACGATGCGAGTACGAACACGAGCAAAGGGCGGCGGCTGCCGCTGCGGAAGGAAAGACTCTTTCCTTCCAGGACATGCCCATCTCGTGGCTTCCCTGCGGTAAGGCATTCAAGGTTCACGACAAGGAGCGATTCGTCAAGGAAATCATGCCCTCCTTTTTCGGAACGCAATCCTTCAAGACGTTTCAGAGAAATCTGAATCTATGGTACGTTTTTGCTCTTTTTGCTGTTTTCGTTTGTACCTTGCATGCCTTGTAGCTTGTCGTTTGTGAATTGGATCGCGACATCAAATGTCTCTCTGACACCGAGTTGTGCTACCGTACACTACTATTAATTTGGTTTCACAGGGGCTTCACTCGGGTTTCAAAGGGACCACAAAAGGATGTATGCTCCCATCCACTCTTCCTAAAGGGGTTTCCAGCGGTTTGCCAGAGCATGAAGCGCATTGTCCTCAAGGGCACTGGCCGCGGAAACCGTGCACCTCTCGGTGGTGTCGATGTCTCCAGCGTTCAGGCCGTTGTGGCTGCCGCCGCCATGCAACAAGCCCAACAGCAGCAAGTGGGCAGTGCCGCCGTTCTGACGGGGATCAACCAGATTCCACAGCACATCCAGGCCCAGCAAATACTTCAGCAGCAGCAAATCCAGAGCCAGCACAATACATCCACGGTCGACTCTTCTAACGGTAGCAACGGTATTCACCACAGCCACAGCCACAGTCCCAAGCTTCAACCACAGATCCAGATGGCGTCGGCCCAAACCCAGCAACAACAGCAACAGCAACAGTTTGTGATCGAAGACGGAACCATTAATGTCGCTCCCGCCGCTCCGCAACAGAAACTCGTGATCCTGCCCTCTGCTGCCCCCATGTCGAACTCAGCCACCACCACCGTCTTGTGGCCTAACGCGAGCAACAATATGTTGCAACAACCCCAACAGCAACTCAATGCAAACCAACTTGATCCCAACGCCAACCTGCAAAACAGTCTCCAGCAGTTGAATGCCATCATCCAACAATTGAATGGGAACAACACGATCACATCCGTTGCTGTGAATCCGAACGCCGTGAACGCCCAACAGCAACAAGCACAAATGCCGGTGATGCAACAACAGCAATACCAAACCCAACAGCAGGTTGCGGTCCAGGCACCGATCTCAACGCAGGCTCCTTCCCCCGGCAACGGCATGATGAACTCGAACACAGTTGTGGCGCCCTCCCCCATGGGCACGCAGGACTTGATTGCCTTGCTGTTGCAACGGAATCTTCAACAGCAAGCACAGGTTCAGCAGCAACAACAGCCCCAGCAGCAACCGCAAGCTCTCCAGACGCAGGCTGTCCAAACGCAGGCTGTCCAAACGCAGGCTCAGCAGCAACAACAGGTTCAGTTACAGTTTCCAACCTCTCTCTTTCCCACCGGGTCGTTCCTCCAGCAACCCCAACAACAGCCCCAACAACAACAGCTGCTCGTGAACGGTAACAACCTCAACCAGCTTGTCGCCACCAACGGAACGAATTACCTCCAGCAAACGCAACAGGGAACGACTCTCACGAACACGACGAACAACAACTTGTACCAGCAGCAGACAACAGCCCCTGCACCCTCTGTCAACCCGAACATCAACAACGGCGGCAGCGATCTCCAGCAGAACCAGTTGCTGCAGCTCCTTTTGCAACAGAATGCCTTGTCGGCACACTCCTCTGCATAAGCAAGATCTCCTCTGAGAAAACTTTTCAAGCATTTGTCATTCACGATGAGAGCGGAACCAAAAGTAAACCAATCAGATCCTCTGTCAAGCGCATCGAGCAAAAGGCTTGCCGACTCGGCAAACCTTCATCAGCGCCCGGATCGCCCATGCAGTATATTTGAACAACACAGACGACAGAGATTCCAGACATGTACTTTTCCTGGAATCTACCTGTGATTGTACCCAAGCCGATCGCAACACTGCCCGGCCAATCAATACTGACAAACGCGTGTGGACAACAACCTACGTCGCCGCTCCCGAAACGGAATGGGACGTACGAGCTATATGGGACACGATAAAGCCTGCCGTACCCGAAACAATTCTTGGAGTAGCTCCACTATATCTCGATCTCCTGATGACTATTTCTGTTTATAAAACACGAAAATTGCAAAAACAAATCCTTTGCATATCAATCTCTTTTGCATTTTCCACGCCATCACACGCACTCGTCACCCTTTTAATATCAACACTATCTTGCACAAAACATTCTCAACAAATTTTCATTCACTATCACTAATATAATTAAAAGCAAAAAGATTTTCCCAAGTTTTCAACAAACGACGTCTTCTACAATTCATGGTTACTAGTGTTTGTTTCCATAGTTGAGGGTACCCGTTCGTTAACACACTTATTTTAGGTTAGGTCTAATCCACACTTTTTACCCACACTTTTAAACTACCGTACCCCAGTAACCTTACATGCGTTACCCATGTTCTTCTTCTCCAGCAATCCAATCACCGAAACACTTGAACCTCGACCGCACCACTCTTAACACTGTTGGGGTTGGGGTTGTTGTTGTTGTTGTTGTTGTTGTTGGGGTTGGGATTGGGATTGGGATTGTTGGGTTGTTATTGGTAGTTTGCGTGGGTAGGAGTGTAAGTATTAGTAGCAAAGTTAAAAAAGTGTATATTCGCACTTTTCAAAAGTGTGGTTTCGACCCATGTCCTAGTTGAGCCTTCATTTGTTCCATCGCAGAAGTAAGGTTACCGTGTTCTACAAAACTCTTTCATGGATCGTAGAACAGCGATGGGGTGACTCATATACCGTACTTCTACCACTACTTCTGTGCTTACCGAATGCCGTTCCGAAGTATGGGGTGAACCATGTTATACTTCTACTACTTCTATAGTTACCGAATGCCGTTCCGAAGATAAATTGATCGCACGGCGCGACAACCTTGCTTTAGTGCACCAGTGGCCTCGCAGCCGAATGTTGACCCTTCCATTCTTTCCACCACACTGGAACACTCCTGGCAAAACAAGAATACACAGGAGAAGAACGCGATGATGCAAAAATCGGTTTCACGCACCACTCCGACGGATATGATCCTCCATTCGAACCGGAACCGTACAGCAGTTACATCACACCTTGCAATAAAGAATGCTGATGCAGAGGGGTTGATGCGTAAGTTACCACCAAGACGCTGTGCATGGATAGCTAGTTGGGTCTTCGGAAAAAGTAGCTATTCTGATGACATATTAATTGTACTGCTATTGAGAACGTGTAGTAGCTAAGTTTTAGTAGTAGTAATCTTAGTGCTCCCCTATCGTTCGTCAGATTTACTGCACACCATCACCATCCCTTTCCCGACGTCTGAGTAAGTTACGAGGAGGAGTGAAAGTAAGGTTATTCGTTGTGGCAGTGACAGAAGCACTGTAGTACGTAACCTTACCGGTAATTTCATATTTTGCGAAGTTGGGTTATTATTATTTCAGTCCGACCAGCATACGGTACCGTACGGTACTGTACCAGGCACCAGGTAAGGTTAAGATTACCATAACTTAACTCCGAGTCTCGCCAGGAATAGGTCCTAAGTAAAGTCGTAATAAAGTAATTACTGTTATTGCTGTGGATGCTCGAACATCAGCTGTTCCTTTTCCATTCGAAGTTTGAGTGTGAACGAGTGGCTCGGGGTCCGGTGCTCACGGATTGTGTTGGACGGGTTGACCGGCAAAAAGAGTCTCGCAAACCGGAATCGAACCAGTGACCGATGGATGTCAGTTTCCTCTCTACAGTCCACCGCTCTGCCAACTGAGCTATTGCGAGTTATACTTCGCCATAGGAAATTGAATATGATAAATCGGTAGGACTGCAGATCACATCGGACTATAAGTTGTCTTTTGTTACTCTACGTAAACCTTAGTCCGTTCTTCACATCACGGCTTCTCACTCTTTTCAAGCCCGGATCAATTCTTGTTTTTTGTGTTTCAGAATCCTATGCATCGATACAGTATGGCATAACTTGAGCGTTGGGAACACGATCGATGATTGATTCATTCGCACAGATTGTGAAATGATAATGACAACGAATGTCAGTACTAAGGTAGCTTTCTATAATCATTAGTGTGTGCATTGCTATATTATGTTGCCCCATGGTGAGGCCTACTACGGATTCTGCTCGGATTCCGGAGACAAACGGTTGCTCTGGTTGGTCAGTGGTCCGAAGAGGTAGTGGTTGGATGACCAACGTTGGTCTTTCTTTTGGGCTCGATGGATCGATCGATCAATCGCTAGCGGTAATTTGGTGTCACATTGGA
This sequence comes from Pseudo-nitzschia pungens, assembly GCA_037355855.1. NCBI lineage: Eukaryota > Bacillariophyta > Bacillariophyceae > Bacillariales > Bacillariaceae > Pseudo-nitzschia > Pseudo-nitzschia pungens. The sequence continues at coordinate 2,410,984 of CM074768.1, forward strand.
TCGCATCACATCGCAGCACGGACAATGACGGATCATCATTGATATAATCATTGATATCATCGTCATCGTGGTCGTCGTAATCGTCATCGTCATCCATCATCTGTCATCATCACTTGTTGAACAGGTCGCCTAGTTTCCGAATGTCGTCTTCGGACGGACCATCATCTCCGCCGCCGTTGTCATCGTAGCCACCCGAACCACCGCCGGGGCCTCCGCTTGGTCCGCTCGGTGGTCTTGGCAGGGACCGCCGTCTTCGCTGGGGTGGTTCGTCGTCGTCATCATCGTCATCATCGCCGTCTTCATCCTCATCATCATCGTCGTCATCATCGTCATCACCTCCCTTTGGTTTCGAACCATCCTCCTCCTCGTCTTCGTCGTCCTCCTCTTCGCCCTCGGTTTTGGTAATGTTCTTTCCGTCCTTGTCGATTCCAAAGAGCTCCGCCCGCTTCTCGTCCATGACCTTGAGACTGTACTCGACCTGCTTCTTTTCGCGGCGGTGCTGCACGTAGTTTCGGATTCCCAGGAATCCGAGGACCGGAACGGCCACTCCCAGGCTGGCCTTGACGTACACGATGGTCTTCTTGCCTCCCGAGGCGTCCTTGGAGATCCCCGAAAAGGAGGACGACCGGGTCATCTTGGAGGCGTCCCCGGCCGATCCAATGGCCTTGGCGGGAGCGGTTCCCGATCCGAAGGATCCCTGGCGCTGCTTGGCAACGGCGGCCAGGCCGGGATCGGTTTCGAATTCCAGTTCGTCAAAGTCGTCCTCGTCGTCGCCGTAGTAGTCTCCGTAGAGATTGTCGGATTTTTTGGCTTTGGTTGGAGCTGCCTTGGTTGCGGACTCTCCCGATGCGTTCGGTGTCGATGTCGATGTCGCCTCCCCCGACTCTTGCTGTTTGACCTCGTCGGGCATGACGCCGCTCGTCAGCTGCTCGGCCTGTTCCCGGGTGACTCCCGGTCGTAAACTGAAGGTCTGGGTCCCGTCGACCATGTTGTCGGCAAAGGTTCGGGCCAGTGCGGGGGCCGGGGCACCGGCGGCCGAGGCCGCGAGGGAGGCCGCGAGGACCTTGGCGGCGGCGCGTTGTTTGCGACGGCGGCGGCTGGTGCCAACCGTGTTGGTAGTGGTAGTGCTGCTGCTGCTGCCGATGCTGCGAGATCCGTAGAACTGGATCCAGCACTTGAGCGTGTGGAGCCGTCGCTGCAGCGTGGTTCTAGAGGATTGTGGTGCTGCGGTCTCGCCAATGGCATCGTTGTTGTTGTCGTTGTTCCTGTTGTTATTCTCCCGGTCCGACTTCCACGGTAGCCGCAAGCAGGGCCGATCGTCGCGTCCTGACTACCATTGGTGCTGGCAATTCCCAAGTGCCTTCTATTCTGGAGGCAGTGGTTGTCGACGGTCTTCTTCGAGTCGGAGCCTGAGCGGGCAGTATGTGGAACGCCGAGCATGGGTGCACCGCAAAAAGAGCGGCCAGCGTGAGGGCCAAGAGTGTATTGCTGTTTCTCGCCATGGTTTGTGTTCTTTGTGATGCTTTGGTTGTCGTTGCTATTGGTGCTGCGCTGCAAAACAAAGTGCCTCGTGGTATTTGAAGTCCCCCTTCCCGTCTATGGAACGAAAGTGAGCAGCCGGATGGATGTGCAGATGAATGAATGAATGGATGTACAATAGAGTTTTCAGTGTTGATGGGACTCTTCTCTCGGATAGGTTGGGCTTTGGCACTCGGAGGGTGATGCGAGGGAAAGCTATGCAGTAACGTGGTGATCTTACTGGGAGGTAATCTTACGATGTGTTAATCGTTGGTGAACGTAACGTTCTTGTATGTTGTAGTAGAAGTTGTCGATCGCTGTTTCTTGGCGCCAAGACGATGATCGATGATGCAACCAAAAAGAGGATTGCGTTTTTGCCGCGTGTCACCAATTTGTGATGTGGAACCTACAGAGAGCGAGGCTGGGAGCTAGGAGTGATGGATGATGATGTCGCTCGAGAGTAATTATCTCGGAAATACCTTGCATACTCTTACCATCTTCTGTGGACTGACGCGTGTAACCGCTAACCTTAACCACCGTATCCACAATCCGCAACGATCTTTTGGGTTTTGAGGTTTAGGGAACTCCGTCCGCGGGACAGAATCAGTCCCTCACAAATCGAGCATACGTCGTAATTGATCCCCCATATTTATTTCCCCTAAATCTTTCCCGGGCTTTTTTGAATTTTCAAAAACTTGTGTTTCCCAAGTTGTGTCGGCTTGAACTCGTGGTAACCTTAATCTTACGTAACTTACTCTGTGACAAACTGTGACAAGACATGGGTAAGATTAATTAATTAGAATCCGAAGCATCCGCAACGTATCTGCATACGGTAAGGTTACCTCTGATATCGACACAAAATTGTTCGACTGTTGTTCCTTTGGTCGTCGCCATTGCTTTCCTGTAGAATTCATTCAATCAAGACACACGCATCCGCATCGGCAACAAAAAAGAGTCCACGAATTCCGAAACCGGTAGGGTATCGGAGACACGATACTTCACATCCCATAACATCACATCACATCACATCCAAATCCAAAACCAAGCCAAAGAAAAACAATGCCAAGCACTCGATGAACCTTTCCATACGAACGAGAAAGAGAACGGGAACGGGAACGGGAATACGAACCAGGAAAAAATCGATGGTGACCGTCACTGCTGTTGCTGCTTTGATAGCGGTGATAATATCCTCCTTGACTCCGGCGGTGAAAGCCTCTTCTCCCTCCTCGGGATTCCCGGGCACCATTCCGCCCCCGTTGCCACATGCTGCCTCCCAGAATACCAATTCCAACAACAACAACAACAACAACAACAGCAGCAGCAATCACGATGACGACGATGACGACGACGGAAACACGAACGATCAAGATCCCGGAGAGGGAGAATCCTCTTCGGACTGGGACGATGCCCTGATCATGGAAGAAGATCCCCTGGCCTTTGTCGTGAACCACGTCGATGTGGATGCCTCGATCCATTCCTTCTCGAGCGAGGACGTCGAGCCTGAGCGCGGCGAGAGCCAAACGACCGCGTCGAATGATGACGAGCCTCGGGACCGAGCAACTCCAACTGCAGCGACTGGGCGCGAAGCATCGGAGGAGGAGCCGCAGAGCGCTGCGGCGATAGCAAACGGAACCGTGGATCCCGCGCATGGTTCCACCGAGGAATCGTACTCCCCCCCTCCGCCTCCGCCACCTCCACCGCGGTCTCCACGGGAATCCAAAGGAAACGATCCACGTGAGAATGAGAACGAAAACGAGAACGAGAACGAGAGCGATGCCGAGCGAGCAACCGAGGAAGAACCATCCGAGACGCCAAAGAACGGAGGTCTCCTCGACGAATCCACCCAAAGGTTGGAAGTTTCCAGCCCGGAACCGGCCGACTCATCTAACGAGCTGGGGCCGGAGCAGCAGCAGCAGCAGCAACAACCACAGCAACAGCAACCACAGCAACCAAGGAAATCCTCCAAAGCCGCGGCCAAACCCATTGTGAATCAGAGTCAAAAGACGACTCATCGAAACAAAAGTCGTGACCGGCCGTCGAATCAAAAACCCTTGCAAACCCTTGAAAAACTACAGCAACTGTTGGACGAGACCGATTACATGACCTCGTCGTCGTCGTCCTCTTCCTCCACTGCCGGAGGCGCAGCTACCGACGGAGGACCTCCCAATGCGCTCTGGACCAGCAAGGATCGGACCAAATACAAAAAGCAACAGCGGCTGCAAAAAGAACAAATCCGATTGAAACAACAGCACGAGGAACACTATCTCCGACAACAACAGCAGCAACAACAACAGCAGCAGCAGCAGCCACCGCCGGCCTCGGCCTTTGTGATTTCGGAAACGGAAGATTTCTCGGATACCGATGACGGACTGGGATTTACACTCCCGAATCTGCCCATTTACATGAGCGACGCTGAGGACGACACGGACGAAGGCCTCTTGCTGCCACCGGGATCATCGATCTCGGAAAGCACCTTCTCGGGGAACCAACCTCGATCCATCACTCCCCCCCAACCACTCAAACCACAGCTTCCACCCCAGGCAACCACCTTTGCACAGCAACAACAGCAGTATTTGCAGCAACAGCGCGACTTCTACTTTGCTCAGCAACAGCAGCAACAACAATCGATGCAGGATCAGCAACCACCCCCGCCACCGCCACTGCATCAGTACCCGTATTATGGAGCGGGGGGACCTTACCCACCACCTCAACCTCCCCCGGGATATTATCCGTATCCTCCACCCCCTCCTCCCCAGTACTTCAACGGACATCCCCAGCAACAGTACCACCATCCGTCGTCATATTTTCCGTATCGAAGCAGCGTTCCCAGGATCGAGCCCACCACGATTCCCAATCGAAACAATCCCAGGCAACCATTGCAACAGCAGCAGCAATGGGCGCAACGGTCACCAGCTGAGGGATCCGATTCTCCCGGTCCACAGAGACAGCATCCACGCGAACAGCAGCAACAAGAGCAAGAGCCGGGAGAACGAGATGGGAATGAATCAGAGGCAAAGTCCGGAATGTCTCGAGACGGAGGCTCGTTATCGACGGCCACGGTGGATGGTTCGGAACCCAACGATTCCAACCCGCCTCCACAGGGGGCTGTCTACGGCCACCCCTACTACGATAATCTGCAATCGACGTCCCCGGAACTCCAACAACAGCAAGAAAAGGAATGGCATATCCAGCAGCTCCAAATCTTGCAGGCCCAAGAAAAATATCAGCGCCAGCTGCGTCTCCAGCGAAACAAAATGGCACTCGTGGCCGGCCTAAAATCCTTCACCACGTCGTTCATTCGAACCCTCGATTCCGGTCGAAAGGCGGCAACCTGCTTGGGACTTATTTTTGTGACCTGTTATTCGGCAGTCTCGCCACGAGACCTGCCCTACGTACAGTACAACCAAAAATTCTACGAAAACCTGAAGCTGGCATCCCTGGTGGTTCTTCCGCCCATGATTGGGTACGGCTGGCTGATTGTGGATTGGAACCAGGTGGGATCCATGGTCGTTGGCCGCAATCGATGGACGTTTGCGGCTCCTTCTGCTGCCACCGTTCCACCGACGGCTCCCGCTGCCACGGCGGCGACCCGGAATGGGGAGGCAATGGCGGTGCCGGGCAATCCCGAGTCCCAAGCCGGAACCGACGGCCGGGTGGGTGGATCTTCCTCGGTGGGGGCGGCGGTCCACGCCTTGATTCATTCGCTCTACTCCTCCTTCGTGTTTGGGTACCTCTGGATCTTCGCCTTGGAAATCGTCTGGACGACCCTTCTGCGACTCGCTGTTTTCTTGGCGTGGGAGCCGGACATGCTCGGGGTACGCGTGCCCTGGTCGACGACGACGTCGACTCCGGCTTCCCCCGATCTCGCGGGCGCCGAGGCCAGCGCTATACCCTCGTTTCTGATCCTTCCATGGGTTCTGCGAGAGTACAAGTATCGACCGAAGCGAATCACCCTCTTGGCGGCCGACATTGTCACCTCCTGCGTGGCCTGCCCTATCATTGAAGAATTTGCGAAACTGCGACTGCTGCAGTGGACCATGCCACTCTCCAAGTGAGTTAAACACACACACACACACACACACACACACACACAAACAGGTGTATCCGGTCGGTGTTGGTAACGGTGCGATCCATGTAGTTTGCGTAATGCTCTCACCGATTATTACCTTATGATCGTTGCGTTTTCCTTTTTTTTCAAAGAAATTTCTGCTGGGTGAAAAAGCTATCGAAACATCAGAAGAAGCAAAAGATGAAAACGATCGCCGAGCCAATCCAACCGTTAGACGAGATGGACGATTCTTCTGTAGCCAGTTCAAATTCCCGTCACGGGGCAGGGAACCTAGACGGAAATGTCACCAACATTAATCCCTACATAGCGGGAATGCTCGCGGTGAGTCTCGGAATTAAATGGGCCGACGCGATTCGAAGAGTGTGCATGTACACCAAGGCGCAGGACGAACGGAAAGGTGTGTACGCCTTTTTGCGAGGAATCTTTCCCGTCCAGGAATTGTGCGGCATCATGACGGCCCTCCGTTTGGCACGGAGGGACGTACTGGGTCAAAAAATGCCTCTCTGGAATTTGCTGTTGCCGGCCGTGATTGTTCACAGCATGGCAAATCTGCGGGGAACCAAGCCCATTTTCAAGTGGAACTCGTCTACTCCATGGGCCGAGATGCAGCTGTCTCCCGACCTTTTCCCGGGTTTGTTCTCTCCCAGCACGCTCCTGGCCATGGAAGAAACTGGTACCGCCGCGCCGCTGCCGACCACGAAACTCCAGTGGTTGGGCAGAGCCTTTCCAAAAATCATGTGGGCCGTGATTCTCTTTCGGGTGACTGGCTATTGTGTGAAAAATTACTTTATGATCAACCGACAGGCCACGAAGCGCGCAACAACGTATGCGGGGAAGCACGCCGCCTTTTCCGCCGAATTGGAAACCGCTGAGAAACTCAAGAATACCAAGGATAAGTGAAGAACGAAAGAAAGTATTTGATAGAATCAAATAATGCAATGGTTCAATCCACACAGTAATGACTCGCGGCGGGGCAAGAAACGGTCCGCAGTATGCATCATTTCTGTCCTTCCTCGTTGCTCTAGGACAGACGGAACGAATATTGAAAGAGGAGGTTCATAATTATCAAAGTTGCGAAACTCGCGAGATCCAAGTGTTGTTGCGTGAAGCTGAAAGGGCTGCTAGCCAAATTATCAAAATCAGTTAATAATTCATGGGCATACCGAGGGGCTGACAAATAGCAGATCGACTCCCCCAATCGAAAACGAAGAATCAATCACAATTGCAAATTGTTCGATAGTTTCAAGTCTGATTTCGATTCATCTGCAGGGCCTTTCTGACGTCGTGGCAGTGTAACTTTTCAGCATCCACACTTGAAAAATGAACAATAGCCGCAAGACTGAGGAACACATCATCATTCCGACTTTTCAATGCTTGAAAAATGAACAATAGCTGCAAGACTGAAGAAACACATCATAATTCCGACTCTTCAGAATATCTGCAACCAATATAAATGGTTTTGTAAACGATGAACTCACCGTTTCAAATGTACAGCAACGCCGCATGAAATTGATGGTGCGATACAGGATGAATTGGATCGCCCACGAAATCATTCGAGCCAGGGCTGAGGACCCACCACAAATCGAGCAAAAATCAGAAGAGAATCACAATAGGATCTCGCTGGTGACACCTACTTTGCAATAGCCAGCAGCGTATAATTTAAGAACAAGGTATTGTTATGAACACTTCAATACGTATCAACAATCCTGTTCAGCATCAGACATTCTTGTTGTTCTTCATCTTCTGCCGAAAAGAATTGCGTCAATTTTAAGGTGGTCATACATGAATTACTTTCTGTAAATAACAAGAAAGGTGGTAGCGTGGAAAGCGGGGACAAAGCTCCTCGTTGCTGATATCTGGAAGTCAAAATTACATGAACTTGCTAGATATATTTGCTCTCAGTCCCTGTGACCAACCGCAGCCACATGGTATGACTTCTTCTAATGAACTTGTTATTAACAGTTTTACAGATGTTTGTTGGACAAAAGGCAAAAACAAGAGAGGATTACCAATACAAGTCCTCGTAGTCCCAAGCATCCACGTCCTTGTTCAAATTATACTAGTAGTAAAATCGAGACTGTCCACCACCACTCCCACTTTTTGCGCACGAGGAGTAGTAGTACTACTACTACGAGTAGTAGTGGTACTACTACTACTAGTTTAGATAGAACCAATAGTAGTAGTGCTACTAGTACTACTACTAGTACTAGTACTAGTGGTGCTGGAACTCGTAGTACTACTAGTAGTAGTAACCATCAAGTGAGGACATTCCTCGTCACGCTACTACTAGTAGTACTACTAGCTAGTGCTGATCAGCCTCCTGGTGGTGTGGTACCAAATTTAGATATTCGTCATAGTAACATTTTAAAAGATGACGACGAGGAGTTGAATCCCCATTCTACTACCATTAGGACCGCCGTCTGTCAAGGAACAAACAAATCCAGCGGGCAAAAGCGGTGAGAAAGGATCGCTACAAATAGGCATCCATACCGTGCATCGGTGACTAGTAGTAGTACTACTACTAGTACTACTAGTACTAGTAGCACTAATACTACTAGTAATACTAGTACTAGTAGCACTAATACTACTAGTAATACTAGTACTACTTTCGTCTTCGAGGGTGGATTTGATTGAATGAATGTCGTCGAATTGCGTTGTTTTCCGAAGGATAGTAGTAGTAGTAGAATCAATGAATCAGAATTGGCCGCCTTGTTGGAAGCCACCTTGCCACCCCTGAAAGATCGACGCCCGACTGTTCACACATTAGTAGGGTGGAGGACAGCACCGTCCATCGCCTCGTCTGTTCTGCCCTTGTGCTTCCAACACCAAGGATGTCATGATTGAGCAGTTTTATTAAGTGCACACAGCACAAGATGCAGAGGTGGTCTAGTTGGTTATGACGCGGCTTTAACACAGCTGAGGTCGTGGGTTCGATTCCCATCCACTGTATAGTTTTTGCTATGTCTTTTGCGTGCACGAAAGTTCATGTTAAGCTTGCAAAGAATTTATTATGTCAACAGTGGTGAAATTTTTTAATACCAAGTATCGGGTAAGATTACGGTCGTAGTGGGCTAAGAAGGGACATTAAAAAGCTAAGCAAAACATATTTTCGACTCATTGCCATTGCAGGGCCTTCTACAGAAAGTTGAGAGAACGCAATAGGTTGGAACTCATGATGTGGTGCTTTAAAGGATCCTCAGATTCATGCATTGTCTGTTCAAACTCCAGCATGATGGTTCCTTGGTGTGCGTCGGCAAAGTAGGTAGTCGCTTAAAAATGAATATTTTGATTCATATCAGAGAGTCTATTTTCCTGTGAAGAGTTGGGCAGATCCTTCTCGTGAAGAGTTGGGCAATCATGATTTGCCAAGTACGTGTGATCAGAACTTCCTAGGAAGAACGAACAAGAAGTTTTTCATTCTTTCTCTCTGACGCGCTTGAATGGTGCAACATAGATTCATCAGAAGTGTTTACTACTGCGTAAGATGCACACGTTGCACGGTAATTGCCTTCGGTCTTCTCCGATAATGCTGGGATTTATTCTTTCCAACGTTGAAGTTTGTGTTTTTACTTTGAATGATGAGTGCGTGGATCTAGCAACTAGGCGAGGGAATACATGAAAAGAGAAAACTGTATATTCTAGTAGTAAAGTACATCCGACTTCGACGCTCTTCATGTACCATTGTTTGCTGCTAAAATATGTATTACACGTAATAAGGTTGTAAACACTTTATATAAGAAATATGTATGAAGTTTCGTATGATAGGTGTACACGTACACCGTTGCGTCAAGAAAATAGAGTATTGCGCAATGTAGTCGAGAAAAGGTAAATTGCTTTGTCAAAATCAATGTTCGCTAGTTCTTTGCAGAACTTCGAAGATTACGAAGTTGAATAACACTTGTTAGTGGACTCTGTGGATCGGCTTCACACGAGCAGTCGATTGCCAGTGTGTAGCACACTGTTGGGGTTCCCTCAGGTACAGGGGATTCGCAGCATGTGGGAACAGAAGCGTTTTCATTGGCATCGACGACTTCTCCTGTTTCGCCTTGGATGCAAATCTTGAGAATGGCACTTTTGCTCAGCACGCTGCAAGTCATAGAAATCGTCTCAATAGTGTTGCCTGGACCCATTAGCTCTGTTTCCTCCTTTGAAAAGCATTTCCTATCGAACAGAGATGTCTGGTATTCGTAGTAGTACGCGTCGACGTTTGTTGAATCCCACGCTTCTATCAGATTTACCATCACCATTGATCCATCACTGGCAAGGATATCTACCGCATCTAGAATGTTTAATCCACCTCCGAGATAATTGGGATTCCCAATCAAGGCCAACAATTCAATCTCACCATCGCAACGTTCTCTATCTTCTTCGAATCCAGTGGGATCCTCGGTGGGTTCCGGAGTGGGAACGGGAGCAATTGTCGGTGCCGATGTAATGCATTTTGCCTCGTCATTCATTTGGTCTTGCTGCCCAGCGAAAAAGAAGTTCGACCCACCGTACCAAGTGCAATGCTGTTTGGGTGTTTCCAGTTCATACGGACAGTATGCATCGTACACAAGAGTCCAGCAACTTGTGCCCTCGAACGTAAACGTGATACTACGCTTCATTTGTAGCTCGGTCAGATTGTTGGGATCCGTGGGATTATCATCTTTGGTCCCATCGTGTGTAGCTTCGAAGATCGTGCGGACACCTGCGTCACATGGTATGGGCTGGCCATCTTCACAGCTTTGTTTGATTTGGGATTCGTAATCGTTCGGGTACATAAAAAAATTAGTCACTTGAGTCAAATCCATTAACATCCTCTCATGGATGCCTCTCTTTCCATCGCTGTTCTTGCGACGATCCATGTCGAAGATCGTCCTGTCAAATGGAGAGAGATTTCGTTAACAAAAAATAATACGACATATCCAAAAGATTGAGAGGTGGCTTGTCAGAATTGTATCGATCCATGTTGTGTTTTTCCGCATTGCAAAACGTACCATTGGAACGAATCGGCTGTAACCGCATTGTTGGTATCTGGTTCCATCAAGCAAAACTCGAAGACTCCGCTCCCGGATGATGGTTCATCCTGCACAGTGTTCAATCCAATCTGACCAAACTCTCCGGCAAGGCCGGGCGTGTTGTAGCCGATTTCATAGTCCGATGCCGTAACAACAAGGTCGACGGAATCGCCCCGGACTTTTCCAATGTTGCCAAAACGGAGTTCTCCACCATCTTTCAAATCATTTTTCTTCAAAGTGCAATCCCCAAAGTTGAGTTGGGTGTCGAGTGTGAACTTGGTGCCCTTGCAACCGTCAAATTGGTTGAGATGAAAACTTGCATCTCCACATGCAACTCCAGCTGCAATCAAAACATAGAATGCAGTGGACGTTGTTGAAAAGTGACGCATTGTGGTTTTCAACTTTAAATACTATGCAATAATATATAATACTGATAACAACAATCACAAGTGTGCGCGAGGCTTTAGGCTACTGCATACGTAGTTACGTTTTAGTTGTGGTTGTGACAGAAGTTGTTTGTCAAATTCTCGTGTTTGAGCTGCAAGATCATTACTACCGTAGCACTCTCACGAAGAGAGAAAACAGACTTTGAAAGAAGGAAAGAAAGTTAGAAGCGAAATGGATCGACTTCTATTATGCCTGAATTTCGCGTGCCTGTTGCCGTTATCTAAGTACTTCACAGGCCATTGTTCATGACCCTCATGTCCTTGTTTCATGCATCCCGGGTAGGACTTTCCATTCTTTGTTCTGGTCATCGATTGATTTTTGTGGTTTCAGGCGTCATGCTGTGAGGGGAAAAGTCGCTGACGTTTAATTCAAAAGACTGCATATGTCAGAATCATGTGAGCATATCAAAAATATTTTTGTCTAGATATTTAACATGAGATAAGCGATATCTCGATTGTGTAGTTGAAACATAAGCAATGCGTTCATTTTGATACTTTTTTCTCATCAATCGCATTATCTTAAAGCACTATCGAACAATGACTTTGGGCGTAGACATCGAATCTCGAAAACACATTACCAAATATCTTTACTTAATTTCATATTTGTTCTTTCAGATGAGCAATTTTATTCTCTGTCGAAGGATGCATCATTATTTAGTTTCCGAAGATTCTTCCTTGTTCCAGATTCATCGAAGAGTATACTCTTGATTCGAATACCATTGAGACCCATTACCAGGAAGTAGCATCCACGACCCAGTCTATGCGTCACTGAAATACGAAATAGTGATACTGTATTATTCATAATCGATACCTGATCCTTAGAATTTAGCCCAATGCGTCTATACGACCTACCATGTCAGATGGGAAATGAATCACTTCCTACAGTATTATGAAGGTAACCTTACTACAATACTGCATGAAACAAAGAACCTTTTTTCAAAAGACCGAGACCGCCTACACGTATTCTTGCAGTAACCCAGAATTGTCAATGGGTAATACTAAATCGATATCCATGACCCAACCAGCCAGCATTAGCGTTTGGCGTCGTTTCGAAGATTTTCCCCTATTCGTTCAACAACAGGGCAGGAAAACTCCGTCGCATGTCCGGGTGCAGATATTATTGACCCAACCCATCTACTAAACGATACGACCCACCAATTAACGACCCGGCTCGGACTCGATATGACCATGAAATTGACATGCTACTTTCTTTCCCCTATGCATTTTTGAACTGAGAAAGCACGTACGCACTGCCGATTAAGATTTAGCCACGACTACATGTGAACGATACCCTTTCTCGACCGCACCTCCGATAGGAAGTTTCCTAGACACAACATGCCCGTTTACGTACGGTACTGGTATGATGCTGGCTGACCCTAAGTACTTGTACCTACGGTAGACTCGCTTTTCGATGCGTTCCCCAGTATTGAGTATGGATATTCATTCAATATGTTCTTTCTGTACAGCGTGGTACAAGTACGGCTATGATGGTATAATCTTCCAGTTTGTATATTTTTACGGTCTGCGTCATGGCAATCGTCCGAAAAAGCTGGATGGTTGTTATCGCTGGAGGTCAATAGAATGGAATGAATCCAACGAAAATCTCTGTTCCGACATAGGTATGGTGGCCTGTTCTGCTGCGTCACTTGTCGGAAGGATCCACCTGAGAACGTTGTGTGCGACGGCATGGCATCGTAGTATGATACATGATACACCATATTGACTATGTGTCGTACGGGTAGTCAACGGAGAAGATATGAGAATATTTATCGGTATCCTCTTTACCATGCCTGCAACGTTCAAATATTTTGTGCTACGATGATTGCTTTTGGGTCAAGTCGATATGGAGACCACTCTAGCTCGGCAATCACATCGTGGGCACATTCACATGCCTCGGTTACGCATATTCCATAGATTCCTTTCCTGCGCACGTACGACTGGTTGTTGCCAAATGTTTCTTCCCCAAGTGCGCAATGCATTTGCTCTTTGGATGTCTGGGCTTCGGTGTATCCAAAGCTCCTGACTTATGGTGCTCTCGCAATTGTCAGAGTGTCGCACATAATTCCTTACTGCGATGACGATGCTGGTTTGAAACGTTTTTGCCCAAAGACTGAAGTGCTTGTAGCGAACAAAGATGAGTTTCAATCCGTCGCTCTCTTTTATCAACACAATTGCTGCAGCAGTTGAACCGCACACTTCCAGCGGACTAGTCTTTGGGTAGAAACTACGGCCCTGCTGAACAGCCCGATCAATCCGGTACCTGCCTGTGACGATGAAGGAAAGCCACGACGTGCACAACTACAGTAGACGAAAGCTTCATCCCCTGCACAATTCCGGTACTTCTCGGATACAACCGTGTCTCTGTTCTCTCTCGTGTCTTCCGCAGTCACGACGACCAAAGCGCTTTCCGCTCCATCCAATTCGACGGCCGCTACTCTCAAATTCGTCTCAATATGTTCTTCGTGAAACGCAACAAAGACTAAGGTTACAAAATCACGGTCACAAAATGTTTTGCTTGGTTGATGCGATCCATTCAAATTTCATCTCTATAATATTATTATATATAAAAATAATAATGATAGTAATTCGTTTGGTGCAGTCGTACAATTGGTCAACCAACAACTCCGGTATTTCGGGCTCAGCGCAGCACGACATCGTGTCGATACACATCAGTTCATTTCCTAGCGATGGTACCGCTCGGGTAAATCTCTATCGTGAGACTCTCTCCCAAAA